>CP025653.1:1163714-1342394 GCA_003576665.1 Ipomoea trifida | reverse complement strand
AAAAAAAAAAAAAAAAAAGAAAAATATATATTCTATTAAAATTTTAAAAATTCTAAATCAAAATATATATGTCAAATGTAATTTATTCTAATAAGATAAAATTGAAATCTTCAATTCAAGTTTTTTTTTTTTATTATAGATATTTTTAATTTCATTTGTTTTATTTTTTGAATTTTAATTAAAATTGTTAAAATTAAAATAATTTAATTTGATTCGAATATATATATATATATATTGGTTCAGGTGCGACCGTGCTCTCCCGTGCGGCCGTGCGGTCACACACCACTCAATGTTAAGAAACACACCACAATGTTAAGAAACACACCATAGTGCATATTTGTTTGGTGTGTTTCTTAACATTGAGTGGTGTATTTCGCAACATTGAGTGGTGTGAACCGCATGGCCGCACGGGAGAATATGGCCGCACCTGAACCTGACCATATATATATATATATATATATATAATTCCTTATCAGAAATTCTAGTCTTCCATATCATACCTTATTTATGGCTAAAATTAACAAAAATATTAAAAATATGATTCCATTCCTTATTATACACATAAATTAATGAAATATTTTATTCAATTTCATTCCTATATGGGTTCCTTATTTATGTACATATATTAACAATCAAATTACTATATGACGTATATTATAGTATAAAAAGTTACTATATTACTTTAATGCACGTAATTAAATTCATCTCATGATAATATTAAAAAAATATAAATTCCAACAATCAAATTACTATATAATGTATATTATAGTATTAAAAAAATTACTATATTATGTTAATGTACGTAATTAAATTCCTCTCATTATAATATTCAAAAAAATAAATAAATATTACAACAATCAAATTACTATATGATGTATATTATAGTATTAAAAAAATATTACTATATTATGTTAATGTACGTAATTAAATTTCTCTCATGATATAATATTAAAAAAGAATTCCAACAATCAAATTACTATGTATATTATAGTATTAATAATGTGGGAAGTTAAGGAGATGTCATTAATGAGAAAACCCATTTGTAACTTACGTCAAACAACACAACCACATACACTTATAAAAAGCTGCAATCCTTTGAATTATTTGTGATCGTAAAAATCTGCAATCCTTTGATAACAAGATGGATTATTCTAGTAGAGTTTGCTTTTTCATGCTTCTTGCTGTCATTGGTCTCTCTATTGCGTCTAACATAGGTATCAATATGTTCTCTCATCTCTTAAATTTTAAATAAAAATGCCTAGCTTTAATTTATTTTTCAATTATCATCCGGTTTTTGACTTGATATTGGATTATATTTTTTGTTTTTGGTTTCATGATCTGATCTGTGCGGCGAGATAGTAGTGGCTGATGATGAGTATTGCATTGATATATGTAGAGACGCCGGAGAGTCTCCCGCTTGCAACTCATTGTGTCGCTCTAGGAATTTCAGCGGCGGTGAATGCAAAAAACAACCAACTGGGAAGTACTTTTGCTGCTGCGAGTATTGAGGCCTCACATTTCCATCTATTTTAAATTATATCAGAATGAATCTCCTGTCTTGGCTTCAAATATACTAATAAACATTTTGGCTCACTAAACCTTATTATTTGCTGTGTACCTGACGGAGATAAAACTGAGATGATTGACACCTAATATATATACTAGTAAATTACCCGTGTGCGCGATGCACGTATCAAATTAAAGATGAATTTATAAATAATTCTAATATTTGAAAGTATAAAAACAATATACTCTGTATCTCATGTACAAAAAATCCAAGAAAACGAATCTATGCTAGAAGTTTGTGTCAATACAATCATATGACAAACTCATATTAAAGTCAAAAGGGTAATGTCAACTCTACTATCGAGGCTCGAGAATACTAACTGTAACCTCATTTTTAGAGTTAGAACCACTTGACTTTGGAAGAGAAGTAGAATCAATGCCAATGGAATTGCTAAAAACATATGCTGGCTCTTTAATCGCTGGAATTGGTGTTTCAGGGCCATTGCTCATCATGCAAACTACATCAAAGATTGTTGGTCTATCTGTTGGAATAGCTTGGACACATAAAAGTCCCACTTCAATACACCTTATGATCTTGGGAAAGTCGCATGATTCCCTTATTGCTGGATCAACAAATTCAAGTAGTTGTCTTTTTTTCCAATTTAGCCATGCCTAATACAAAGAAAATAAAATGAATTTGTAACATATATATGTTTCTTATGCATATAATTTATATATCCAAATCATGAAGTTACTTAGAATGCGTACCCATCCTATGAGGGTGACTGAAAGTTGAGTATGAAAAAAGTTAGAATTCTTCTGACCATTAACAATTTCTAGCAACAACACTCCATAACTGAATACATCAGATTTTTCAGAAAACTGCCCGTGCAATACATATTCAGGTGGAATGTAGCCACTGTTCAAACAGGAAAGAAAGGAATATTAGTTATAGAAGCAAGGGGACCAATATATATTTGATTTTGAACTTATATGAAAGACATCAATTGAATCAAATCTTAATCATGCACTACTACAGAAATCACATACAACGTCGGCTATTTAACGTCGGCTAAGTACTTAGCCGACGTTATATTCGCTTTGAAACCTTTAACGTCGGATATTATAAAACAGCCGACGTTAAAAGTTCCATTTTAATGCTACGACGAGATACGACGACGGCTAACAAGATAGCCGACGTCGTATCTCCGATGGGAGCGCACTACGACGTCGGCAACAAGATAGCCGACGTCGTAGCGCCGGCGACGGGGGGATACGACGACGGCTACGGCATTAGCCGTCGTCGTATCCCCATTCGGAGCACACTACGACGTCGGCAGCAAGGTAGCCGACGTCGTAGCGCCGGCGACGGGGTGAACGACGACGGCTAAGTAGTAGCCGTCGTCGTAAGGGGGGCGACGAAGGGGAAACGACGACGGCTAAAACTTAGCCGTCGTCGTAGCGCCGGCGACGGGGGGGAAACGACGACGGCTAAGTAATTGCCGTCGTCGTTGCGCCGGCGACGGGGGGGAAACGACGACGGCTAAGTTTTAGCCGTCGTCGTAGTGCATGCGACCGAGGGGGAAACGACGACGGCTAGCTTTAGCCGTCGTTGTATGTACCTTTAACGTCGGTTATGTGAGATAACCGACGTTAAAGGGTTTAAAATTAAAGCCCGTCGGCCCAAATTCAGTAGACTTGCGCGCCCCAACCCCTAAATTAGACCTAAATTAAATTAGACCAGTAGTGATCTGATGATTTCCGCCCCCTACGTCGTCCCCGTCGTCCCCGTCGTCCCTGTCGTCGCGCAAGCCGCTAAGGTCGCCGTCGAACCGCAGCCGCGAAGGTCGCCGCCGGACCGCAGCCGCGAAGGTCGCCGCCCGTCCCCAAGTAACCCGTCGTCCCCGTCGTCCCTGTCGTCGCGCAAGCCGCGAAGGTCGCCGCCGAACCGCAGCCGCGAAGGTCGCCGCCCGTCCCCAAAAAATCGCTAAAAAAACTCTTGATAAAAATCAGTAGGTTTTTGGGAAGTGTGCCGTCCTGAAATTGGTAGGAAGGCGCTAACAAGGATAACGGATTGTGAGAGTTCAGCTACGTCACTTTCACCGCAAGGGAACCCCCTACCGTAAGAAACTGTCTTTTAGTACAGCATACAAGCACCCAAATTCTTCGTCTTTCCGCCAACAACAACAAGGATCATCTCTACTAGTGCGGCTCTTGCGTGTGCTCATTTCATTTAGCTTCGCCTTTTTCTTTTTGTCGCTAAATGGATTTCGATTTTTAGCGTTTCTTCCCATTTTATTCTTCGGATTCTTTTAGTTTTCATTCTGCGCTTCCCCAGATTGAAAATCTGGCAAATTTAGGGGAAGGAGTGAATTTGAGGCCGCGATTGTGTTTTAGGCAAGCCGTTAGAGAGGCCCAGGAGGACGAAGAAGAGTGTAGGCCTTGGCGTAAGAGGCTCTCGATGGCTTTCAATAGGGTCTCCCTTTTAAAAATTATCCTTCTTCTTTTGCTTATTGCCGCCATTGCCGCAGCTTGCCTCACTCTTCCTGTTGAAAAGGTCCAGTTTGGTTTTCTTTTGATTTGCACATTTTGAGTTGTTTTCTTGTTTGGATCGTTCTGTTTATCATCTGGATGCTTCTTTTACTGTGCTTAACCGACAATTTGGATTCTCTTTATGCTGCTAAAAGCTCTTAAATAAACATTTCGGTTTATGATACAGAATATTTGTTTATTTCTGAATTAGCCTGGACTGTTTGATTAAGATTATTCTGATTATGTATACACCAAATACTTTGATTTGTTAGTTGTTTGGATTTTGCTGTTTAGGCATTCACTCTTGGTGTTATATGGTCTCTTCTCATTAAAATTTCCTAGTAATCTGTGATTTTGTTCAATGTACTTTACTTAAGCTGGGAGAAGTTAGTCTGCTAGCGAAGCTATTCCAGAAGGAAAGCAGATATAGGCTTGTAGCTTTTCCTCTCTGTCTGACCTGACTTGTGAAAGTAGTGTATTCTAATATAACTTGAAGAGATCAAGGTTTTCCTGAGGGGAAAAAGTTTTACTCATATTTCTTCATGTAATATGTTAAGAATTTTTAATTGTTGGAGCACTTTGAAGCTGACAAAGCTCAACATTAAGAGTCCTGACATTTTGAAATGGAAAAGCTTAGTATTATATGTCACCTGTCTGCCTATTTATATTGGAGTCATTATTATTCTTATGTTGCCGAGAACACCTTGCCTTTTGCAGATTTTAAAAGATTTCCTGGTATGGGTAAAAGATGATCTTGGTCCTTGGGGTCCTCTTGTCCTGTAAGTATGACTTTAATCTGCAATTTGTTTATGAATCATGCCCAAGGTAGAACATTGTTTGTTTCTTTCAGCTTATCTGAATTTTTCAGTGCTCCCTTTTTAAAGTTAACTTTGCTGTGCGCATCTTGCAGGGCTGTTGCATACATTCCTCTAACAGTGTTAGCAGTCCCTGCTTCAATACTTACTGTAAGTTAGAATACTTTTTAAAAGCAAAATAATTATATGTAAAGAAGCTAGCTCAATAGACTTAGCAAACTTTAAAGAACAACATGAGTACACATCAATAGAGATTAACTGGTATTCTGTGACCGATTCCTTTACACTGCCATAGTAATTTTCATATACTCTGCCAAGTATGACTTAGCAAACTTCGCCGCCCGTTCCCAAAGACATAATTGAAACGTCGGTAAACTTATAACTACTTAATACTTATTATACATAAAGTACGGTGTCATATAGTAATTATGTATACATATCTGTTATATTATTAGGTGTATGAAATCAACATTACATTCCAAAGGACGGAAAACAAATCGTCAACCAAAATGGATTAACTGTTTGGTAAGTATTTTATACATTTGTAAAACTACATATATTTCATAGTTCTTAATTAAATGAATTCATAATTGTATTCTAATTCAAATATATAGTGTGCCAAACAAGTTGGAGCTACCGAATGCGGGTATTATGTGATGAAGTACATGTTTGAAATTCTTTCCAAAGAAGCATACGAAGGAATGGATAAGGCAAGTAATTTAAGAAAATACATTTCTCATTCAAATTTTAAAAATACTAGATAGATTAAATTAGCTTACTAATTATTATTTATTACTTTTCAAAATTATTACAGATAGTGGAGAGAGTTGGTTCATTGAGCTACAATCAACAAGAGATTGATGAAATTAGAGACACATGGGCCAAGTACTTCGTTGATGAATGGATTAATACATTGCATTAGTTAGTATGTGAAATAGTAATGTGATGTATTGCTTTTGTTGATTCGGTACAAAGTTTGGGATAATATTATGATTTATATTAATTAATATAGATAATTTTTGATGAACTTCTGTTATTAATTATTATCAATTGTGAGATTTATTGTTTTTATTAATTTTGATATTATAAATATAAATTGTCCAGGTTTTGAATGTGATTGTGATTGCTATATATATTTGAGCAGGTTTTGGGTGTAAATAGAAAAATACAATTAATATTTAAAAACAAAAAAAAATTACCCTACAACGTCGGCTAGTCTTTATTAGCCGACGTTGTAGGGTAATTTTTTTGGTTTAATATTACCTACAACGTCGGCTATTTGGAATTAGCCGACGTTGTATGGTACCTACAACGTGGCTGTTTAGCACGACCTATGTATTTGGCGACGTGGTAGGGTATTTTAGTAGTCTCCAAATTACCTATAACGTCGGCTATTTGGAATTAGCCGACGTTGTATGGTACCTACAACGTCGGCTGTTAGGAATTAGCCGACGTTGTATGGTACCTACAACGTCGGCTATTTGAAATTAGCCGACGTTGTAGGGTATTTTAGTAGTCTCCAAATTACCTATAACGTCGGCTATTTGGAATTAGCCGACGTTGTATGGTACCTACAACGTCGGCTGTTTGTAATTAGCCGACGTCGTAGGGTATTTTAGTAGCTTTCAAATTACCTACAACGTCGGCTATTTGTAATTAGCCGACGTTGTAGGGTATTTTAGTACCCTCCAAATTACCTACAACGTCGGCTATTTGTAATTAGCCGACGTTGTATGGAACCTACAACGTCGGCTATTTGTAATTAGCCGACGTTGTATGGTATCTACAACGTCGGCTATTTGTAATTAGCCGACGTTGTAGGGTATTTTAGTAGCCTCCAAATTACCTACAACGTCGGCTATTTGTAATTAGCCGACGTTGTAAGTGTACATACAACGTCGGCTAACTTTTAGCCGACGTTGTATGCGTAGACTTACAACGTCGGCTAACTTTTAGCCGACGTTGTATGTGTACACTTACAACGTCGGCCAGATCAACGTCGGCTTTTAGCCGACGTTAAAGGGTCTACTTAGCCGACGTTAAAAGCCTATTGTGTAGTAGTGATGACTACATTCTAGCTACATCACTTACTATGTTCCAACCACATGGTTTGTTTTCGCATGAGTTTGATCAATTCCAAAAATTCTTGCCATTCCAAAATCTGATATTTTGGGTTTCATTGTTTCATCAAGTAAAATATTGCTTGGTTTTAAGTCTCGGTGAATGACTTTTAGTCTAGAATACTTGTGAAGATAAAGAATTCCTTGAGCAATACCGTCTATTATCTGAAAGCGTGTGCTCCAATCTAAATTTTCTTTTTGAAATGCATCTGAGAGAAACATAGAGATTTTGTTAATTAGAATTTAAATAAGTGACTAAAATTTCACATGAAACCTCATAATTTAAGTTTTAGAAAAGATAACAAATGTACCAAACAAAAAGTTGTCGAGACTTCTCTTAGGCAGGTACTCGTAAATTAATATTTTCTCTTCATCTTCAACGCAACAACCCAATAGACTCACAAGATTTGTATGCTGTAGCTTTGCAATTAGCTTCAGCTCATTCATGAACTCCTCTTGACCTTGAGATGATTGCTTGGATAGTCTTTTGATTGCTACCATCCCAAATTCGGATAAAAACCCCTAAAGCAAAAATAATATTATAACCTTCAACTCCAATATAAAGAACAATCATTGAATATAACGGTATATGTAAAACATTTATCATGAAATGATTACCTTATAAACCGGACCAAAACCACCCTCTCCGAGTTTGTTTAAATCATCAAAGTTGTTTGTAGCATCAATTATACTCTGCAAGCTGAGCTGTAACAACTCTATATCATCCTTTGCAACTGGGGTTGCAGTTGATGACAGCATTGTGGACTTTTTACATACGCAGCCTATGTTTACGCAGAAATTAGGAATTGAACATATGCTCACTATGTACATAATTGATAGGAAAAATGTGTATACCTTTCCTTGTAAAGTACACCAAACCAGTAATAAGAAAGAATGCAGACACTGAAGCAATTATTATTGCAACAACACCTTTGTTATTTTGAGCTGAATGCCCATTTCCACCGCTTCCATCTGCATTAACACATTTCTAAATCATCCATGTGAATGTGGAATGCCACAACAACCATATTAAGAGTTAAGAAATTCAAAGTAACGATCGTGTAACTCAGTTGGTTCCGGGGTGAAAGATTGCGCCTAAAGACGCATGACCGAATATTGACAGTACAACCATAGTGCACAGAATCACCCTCTTTTGAGGGTAACTCTTTGTGGACACAAGACACAGGTCTTCTATTTAAAGAGTCACTGAGTTACTGTGATTTAACTCATTAGCGATCCTTGTAGGGGGGTCGGGACGAAGGATTTAGCCTAATGGCCTTCTTGATTTGAGGAGGTCAGTTATGGGTAAACTAAGCTAGTTTACTTCCTTAAGGGTGCCTACTACACGCCCTCAGACTACCGATTTTTCTCGTCACCAATAAGAAAAAAAAAAAATCAAAAGTAGCCCTTAAGGATAGCTCAATTGATTTCTAAGTGAAAATTTGCACCCAATGGTCCATCATTTAATCTTGATAGCCGTAGTGTGAGAGTTTCACCCTTTTATGAGGGTGTCTTGATCTTCCCACTTAAAGGATTACCGAGTCATTGTGATTTATCTCCTCCACAATCTTTGTGGAGGCTCCGGTCCTGAGACTAAAAATTGCGACATCATTTGCACTCAAAGAAATTCAAAAGTAGAAAGAAAAGACAAACATGTTTATTAGTTACTCCATCCGCCTCATTTAATGTGTCTGCTTCGGTTAATTAGGCTATGCAAATTTTCATAATATTAAGTTTAATATTAATATACAAAATTTATATATTTAGAAACTACATTAAAAGTATTATTAAATACAAAATAAATAAAGAAGATAAATAATTAATTTGACGAATGAATATTTAGTAAGACAGATAAAATTGGACAGATGAAGTATTACTTAGCTCAGATGCATGAACTCGAACATATAAATCTTGGCCGAAATCGTTAAGACCAGCTGAATAGTTATGCGTCAAATCGACCAAGTCCCCAAACCAGTTTATACAATTGACAGCAGAGTCAGGAGTGATATTTGCATACGCAAAAGCGGTGCAGGAGCAGTTCTTAGAACACTCCAATTGGCATTCCTGAAATGTCATATTTCCCAGTGAACATGAATGGTCAGGCCATTTCATCAACGCCAACCTCATGAACCCATCATCTTCTCCTTCTTCACACCCCAACTCTATATTCCTCTCACACCCTGCATCATACTTCCCCTTATCCCAATCTTTCTGAGATTTGGGTCTAAACCCTTTCAAGCAACTGCAAACCGAGTGTGAACCGTGTTGCCCACAGACCCCAAATGAACCACAGTGTGAGTATAAATCACACTTGGTGAATGGCACCTGCCACAGTATCAGCCATTGATTATCTCTTCTTCCTTTTTGCCTTAACAGTAATTGAAGGTGGCCGCCCGGAGTCAAGATGGCCCTTGGTTGAAATGAGGTGTCAGCATATCCATAGCTGAAATATTCTTCATCATTTTTTGTAGCAAAAGAGTAATATGCAGAGTATCCCAGTTGTGGCAAGTACCTACTGTAAGTAAACCCATCCTGGAACAAATTGCTCCTGGAATAAGGAACATCTTGTTTCCAAATCAAAAGCTGAGGAGACCCTTTAGGATCCATTCCCCACGAGAATTTCCCTGGCCGGGGATCATCACTGCTGCTCCAAGATCTTATCACGTTCCGTTTTCCGGTTTTCTTGTTTACCTTTAGCCTCATCCCCGGCATTAATGTATCGCTACTGTCGCCATTGAAGCTTTCCCAAACGATGCTCTCGCCCTGCTTCACAACAAGCTCTCCCGTGTCTAGCAGTAGGGCGACGGAGGAGTTTCCGCCGCCGCCGCCGGCGGCGGAGATATTGGTGGACCATATAGTGTTTCTTCTGCCATCCAAAAGCAGCAAATTCCCATCGTCCCCGAGTGTGAAATGGGGTTCGGAATCTTGAGGGGGCAGAGGAGATTCTCTGTTAGCCACCCAGATCACAGTATTGTTGATGGAATTGTACCAAATCCCGAGAAAGGAAGAAGAGGAGTTTCCGGGGCGGAAGAATCCTAACGCGAAGTTCCCGCCGGCGGAGATTAAGGTCCGGTTTGGAGTAACCGGATGTCCGTGTCTAAGACAACTGTCTTTGCTCGCTCCAACTTTACAACAGAAAAAACACAGAAAAGCTAATACAACAACATACGATCCCATCGAATTAACAAGTTATGATGGACAAAACCCATTGGGAACGCAACGAACCCATCCCATATATATATATCGCCACCCTCGGCCGTTAACCACCATTACCGCCCCCAGTTCCATGCAACACGTACCTATAGGGGCATTAGGGGGATAAGACTAGATAGGAAAGGTGGTCCCAGATGGAAGTCTATGAAAGTCAATCCGGATTTGACTTAGCGTTGTCGTCTTCTTGTTCTTCTTCTAACACTACATGTCTTCCAACTTTCTACCCCATTTTTTACTCTCTATGGAGGTATCATATTAATTTAAATAATAAAGTGGGTACTGTTTTTATTTATTCACTTTTATTTATTCAATAAAATTTGTATACATGACCCGAGTTATACTTCATGAGAATGAATATATTATTTTCCTTTGTATTGGCATATACTTAAATGACTTTTACTATATGCATTTTCAAATTTTACTCTATGATGTGACAGGCATTAATAAGCTACTTTTTTAATGTGAGTCTTAATACAAGTGTCTACGTCAAAATTTTGTGTGTAAAATATGAGAGTACATATTGTTGAGAAAAATAGCATAAAATGACATTTTTAAATCGATTAACTAATAATGTACAAATTTTATTATTGTAGGGAAATATATTCTAAAAAGAAAAAAAATTATTGTAGGAAAATATAGGATACCTTGTTATAATTACTTAATTTTATTACGGAGTACTATTAATATAGAAGACACAAAAACGTGTGATTTGTCAAACTTAAAAATTTATAATTATCAAGTCAATTATCAATTATTTGATTAATACCAACTAATGTTATAGAAAATTTTAATATCTTTTTTTACGTGTAAAAATAAATAAATGACTGTAGTCTATTAATGATTTGTCTATTTTGACACATAGAAGTTGCTATCAAGTAATAATAAGGTTTGAATAAATCTTTTTTTATGTCATTTTCATATAAATACACTTAGAAGTTAAAATAAATAAATAGTTATAATCCAATAGAATTTTTTTACACATTAGCAGTCTTATAATACTTTTTAAGGATAACATAAAATCTTTAGAATCATGCTATACACCCCTTCATTTTCATTGTATCTTTTGGTTCGAATTAGGAATATTTTTTACCAATAAAAATGCTTTGACTAATCAATTTTAAATAAAAAAAAAAAAATTTAATGCATGCCCTTTAAGTTAATACCATCAAGATTCAAGAAGAGGTAGCTAGGGGATTAAAAAAAAAAAAAAAAAAGTAGAGAAATAATCATTTTCCAAATCTTTAACGTTATAGCCAACCCTAACTCTCTAAGCACGTTTAGTTTGTGTCACTGCTAAGCATCGAGATCCTCAAGTTTTAGGGTTCAATTTCTTACCAATTTAGGTTGCGTTCAGTTGGGGACATTTTTTTTTTTTCGAAAATCATTAGTCGGAGACTTTTGTACTTCACTATGGGATTTAATATTTATTATCATATTTCTTTGCCTACTTTTACTATCTTAGTATTGGATTCAAATCTTTTAATAATTCTAAAATCACCTAGTTTTCAACAATGAAATAAAAAGAAGAATAAATTTTGTAAAAAATTAAAAAGGTCATTGTCCATATATTTATATGTATATATATTTATTTTTATTTTAATTAATTAATTATTTATTTTTATTCTAATTCTTATCTATAGATTATAGGAAAATTAGCTTATCTCACTCTGAATTACTAAGGAATCCACATATCTAATAAAAAATATGATATGTCAAGTAACTAATAGGCAATGGTAATTATATGGTCTTTAGCATGATTCTAAAAAGTATGAATAAAATTTTATATAGTGGATTGAAGGGTGTAATTTAGCGGTGGATGGAAAGGAGTAGATGTTAAAACGGGAAGAAGTTCCCGAGTATCGTTCTCAAAGGATGGCAAGGAGGGAATTCAAGCGGTAAGGGGATTAAGCACAAGAGTGTTTAGTGTTTGAAAGCTAACCCAAACATAGGTAAGAAAGGTGCATGAGATATCATGAAAATAAGGAACAAACCAAGGAAACAATTAATTGGAAAGGAGGATTTGGACCTTGCAACTCATATAGGTATCCTTGATTTTCTAAGATACTAGGCTAGCAACACTTAGATAATGAAAATGAGGCAAGACAACTATGCCAACGCCACTCTCGTGGTCATTGGCCTATCATCTAGTCCATAGTCCCATTCTCATGGCAACTAGGCTAGGTGAGGCAAATTATCGAACACATGGTGTGCTATTTGCCTTCCAATCCCCCTTTTCTCAAAGGTGGGAAGGAAACATGCTAGGCTAGGCTAAGGAGTCACTCTACTCTCATAGATGAGACTCCTTCTCCAAACACCTCTCATATAGGTTGATCACCCCTATACAAGAGTCAAAGAAGATCACCATTCACACAATCAAACTCATAATCAAAGCAATTGCAAAACCTAATTAATCAATTCAAAGCTCAAGAACATCCATACAAAATTGCTCAATCCAAATCCACAAAGATCTATCTAATCATACTTGAAATTGAAATAGCAAAAGGCAAAAGTAATAGCAAGAAATTAAAAGGAAGACTTAGCTAGAAATTGAATGAAGAATTTGATCTTGAACTTGAAATTGAACTTGAATTTGAATCTTGAATGTTGATTACAATCTTGCACAATGGAATTCTTTTCTAAATCTAATCTAAACCTAAGAATTGCAATGTGGAGTGATCTCTCTAGGCTAATCCTAGAGAGAGAAATATTCTAAGGTGTGGAATTGAAGTGTAATGGATTGGGGATTGATTCGGATCAAAAAAACTGAAGAAAACTCTGTTTTTAACCCAAAAAACGCGCCCAAAATGGGCTGGCCGAACGGCTGGACGCGGGCCGGACGAGCGTCCGGCCTTGCGTCCAGCCGAGCGCGCAACAGCGCGCAACAGCGCGCGACGGACGCGCGGCGGACGCGGGCGTCCGCCCCGCGTCCGCCCCGGCTGTGCGCTACGGCGCACAGCCGGACGCTAGGCGGACGCGGGCGTCCGCCCCGCGTCCGCCTCGGCTGTGCGCTACGGCGCACAGCCGGACGCGATGCGGACGCGGGCGTCCGCCCCGCGTCCGCATTTGCGGCCTCTGAATCTGTTCGGCCCTCTGATGGGGCGTCCATCAGAGAGCTCTCTGAAGTTTTGTCTTCGGGACGCCGGGCGCGGGCTGGACGCGCGTCCAACCTGTGTCCAGGCTCTGTTTCTTCGCCCGTTTCGGTCTTCTTTCTTAGTTGATTCTTTTCGATTTCGTTCTTCTATGTTCCTCGGGTTTCCTCTCCAAACTCACGCCATTTTCCTTCTTTATGCCTCTCTTTTTCCTACAAAACAATTAGTAAAGTGTGGAACCGGTACTAACACAATTCAAAGCATTCTAATGCAATTTAATACTAAAACATTCATAAAAGCTTTAACTTGTATTCTAAACGATCCACGAACAACCTTATTAAAGTGGTATATTTTGCACTTATCATGGATCTTTTATTTGCAAATATAAACTGATAAAAGTTCTTATATATTATAAAACAAAATAACTTTTTTTTTGAAACTCATTACAATCACTAAGTATTTAATTCTAATTAATTACGATTTTAATTTCAGTATTTGAATCAAACGATTCCATTAATTTAATTACAAAATTTTCACTGATAAATTTGATTTTTTGTTATAGTAATCTTGAAACCCCATAGAATGTTACCATTAAAAAATTGTAAAACTTAATTTTTTTTCACCCCTTTCGTTCCGCAAACGTCTAAGGACCCAAGTTGATGAGGGACAAGTGACTTTGAATTGAAATGAGCCAATATTCCACAATTTGGATTCGATGCATTATGGATGGTCAAAAGTAAAGTAAACGTACGTAATTTTAGGGTTGTCTATTAAAATTAGTGATATATATATATATATATATATATATATATATATATATATATATATATATATATATATATATATATATATATATATATATATATATATATAACACACACACTAGCGGGGGTACTACTTCTACATTGTAGGTGCATAACTTTAAACCTTAAGGAGCAAAACTTTCCTCTTTAAGGTGCATGAATTTAAAACATAAGGTGCACAACTATGAATCATTGTTTGCCTAACATTAAAAATTGGAAATTACTACTTCCACGTCGTAGGTGCATAACTTTAAACCTTAAAGAGCACAACTTTTCTCATCGTCACCGGCTCGGGAGGGGGTCGCTAGGGAGCCTCGTAGTTTTTCTTTATTTTTTTTTTCTTTTATACCCTTCAATGCGTGAATTCGAACATAATCAACCGCGAATTAAAAATTACAATCAACGGCTGTAATCAAGTGATGAGCGTTAGATGGATGGCAGTAATTAATATTCACATTCCACCTGGAAGAAGCTCCGCATCTCTCTGGCGGAGGGGTGGATGTGAATAATAATACCAATTCGTAATTTTTTAAACGAAGGACCCTAGTATAGCTGATGAAATCCTGAAGGCCATTTCACCATGTTCAACAAAAACCTAGAGACTAAATCACAAAATTAAAGTGTTAATTATTAAAAAAAACAATTAATTAAGATTAAGATTATATATATATATACGCAAATGATATTCGAGGGAGGGAAATACAAATCGATTTCTTGCCTGAGGAAGATATACTCTATTCACCGATGATTGTCTTGTAAGAACATAAAAACTTTCGAACAGCTCTAACAATATGTTGCAACAAATGCTGGGCAGGACTAACCAAAAAAGTAATGAAAAAACGAACATAAATAAAAAAATTAACCTACATTCACTCTTATTAGTTTTTTATTTAAATTTAGATATATATTTCTACATAATTCTTGTTTCCTTATCATCTCTAAACTCAAACAAGTTTTTATTTATAAAAACAATATATTTCGTATCTCAATACAACCATATGATGAAAAATTCATATTAAAGTCAAAGGAAATGTCAACTCCATTATCGAGGCTCGAGAATACTAACTGTAACCTCATTTTTGGAGCTAGAACCACTTGACTTTGGATGAGAAGTAGAACTAATGGCAATGGAATTGCTAGAAACATATGCAGGCTCTTTAATTGTTGGAATTGGTGTTTCAGGATCGTTGCTCAACATGCAAACTACATCAAGCATTGCTGGCCTATCTGTTGGAATAGCTTGGACACATAAAAGTCCCACTTCAATACACCTTACGATCTTGAGGAAGTCGTATGATTCCCTTATTGCTGGATCAACAAATTCAAGTAGTTGTCCTTTTTTCCAGTTTAGCCATGCCTAATACAAAGAAAATTAAATGAAGTTGTAACATATATATGTTTGGATCTTGTGCATATAATTGATATATCCAAATCATGAAGTTACTTAGAATGCGTACCCATCCTATGAGGGTGACTGAAAGTTGAGTATGAAAAAAAGTAGAATTTCTTCGACCATTAACAATTTCTAACAGCAACACTCCATAACTAAATACATCAGATTTTTCAGAAAATTGCCCGTGCAATACATATTCAGGTGGAATGTAACCGCTACAAGAAAGAAAGGAATATTAGTTATATAAGCAATAATTGGGGACCAATATATATTTGATTTTGTACTTATGAAAGATATCAATTGAATCAAATCTTAATCAAAAGTACATTCTAGCTACATGACTTACTATGTTCCAACCACATGGTTTGTTTTCGCATGAGTTTGATCAATTCCAAAAATTCTTGCCATTCCGAAATCTGATATTTTGGGTTTCATTGTTTCATCAAGTAAAATATTGCTTGGTTTTAAGTCTCGGTGAATGACTTTTAGTCTAGAATACTTGTGAAGATAAAGAATTCCTTGAGCAATGCCCTCTATTATCTGAAAGCGTGTGCTCCAATCTAAATTTTCTTTTTGAAATGTATCTAGAAAAACATAAAGATTTTGTTAGTGAGAATTTAAGTAAGTGACTCAAGTCTCCCATTAAATGAAACCTCATAATTTAAGTTTTAGAAAAGATAACAAATGTACCAAACAAAAAGTTGTCCAGGCTTCTCTTCGACAAGTACTCGTAAATTAATATTTTCTCTTCATCTTCGATGCAACAGCCCAATAGACTCACAAGATTTGTATGCTGTAGCTTTGCAATTAGTTTCAGCTCATTCATGAACTCCTCTTGACCTTGAGATGATTGCTTGGATAGTCTTTTGATTGCTACCATCCCAAATTCGGATAAAAACCCCTAAAGCAAAAATAACATTATAACCTTCAACTCCAATATATATAAAGAACAGCCATTATATATATGTAAAACATTTATCATACAATGATTACCTTATAAACCGGGCCAAAACCACCCTCTCCGAGTTTGTTTGCATAATCAAAGTTGTTTGTTGCATCAATTATACTCTGTAAGCTAAGCTGTTGCAACTCTATATCATCCTTTGCAACAGGGGTTGCAGTTGACATTGTAGACTTTTTACATACCCAACCTGTGTTTACACATAATTAATTAGGGATATGATTGAACATATACTAACTTAATTGAATTGACAGGAAAAAAAAAAGTGTATACCTTTCCTTGTAAAGTACACGAATCCAGTAATAAGAAAGAATGCAAACACTGAAGCACCTATTACTGCAACAACACCTTTGTTTTGGTAAGCTGAATGTCCATTTCCACCGCTTCCATCTGCATTAACACATTTCTAAATCATTAATATAATGCCTCAACAACCATATTAATTAAGAGTTAAGAAATTCAAAAGTAACCCTAACGGGTAACTCATTTGGTTCCAAGGTGAAAGATTGCACTTAAGGACGCAAGATTGAATCATGACAATCGCAATGTGAAATTTCATCATCCTGTGAATGTGACTCCTTGTAGGCATTAGACGTGAATCTTCCCTTTTAAAGGGGTACTGACTCACTACGATTTAACTCTTCCACAATCTCTGTGTGAGCCGGGATAGAGGTATCAAATGAGTGCGTTTGGGTCGACATGGTCCGACCCGCCATAGGCCTGTTTATTTTTGGACCATAGCCCTAAAAATTAAAAAAATAGAAATAATATCTAAAATTATATATCGACCCATTTAATTTATGTTTTCTTTCTAAAATAGCTTTACAGGTTTATATATTTATTTGCTAATATTTAACTTAATCAATAAAGAAATCAATAATCAATAATGTAATAACATTAATAAGAAAAGTTTACAAATTGCAACTACTAACTACTCCGTATTAGCTTGTAAGAGATTTTTTCAATTTGAAACAAATAATTTTTTAAAACTTTAAAATATTGTAAAGTAATTATTACTAATTAATATGCTAGTTAAGCAATTAGATAGGTAAATAGTGAATACGTAACTATTTAATTGACAAAAACTCAGTTTCATAGTTTATAATATATATGATAATCACATAGGTCATTACTTCTTTCAAGTATATATGCATATTATACCTTTCAAAAAATGTACAAGGGGTTGTTATGTCGTGGCCCTGTCTCTACATTCACATACACTATACTCTACATTCACAATATGTAAACTCCACATTCACACATTACAGGATTATATGTTTAGTAACTATACTCTACATTCACAATTTGTAAACTCCACATTCACACATTCAAAACTCTATATTCACAGGTCCTATACTCCACATTCACAACTTGAGAACTCCACATTCAGACATTACAGGGCTACAAGTTGGTAGAACTTCTTAACTCTATTACAGATTCACACATGCATAACTCTACATTCACGATTTCTATACTCCATATTCACAATTTGAAACCTCCACATTCACACATTTCTGGGCAACTCTACATTCACACAATCATAAATCTACATTCACGATTTCTATACTCTACATTTACACATTTTTGGACAACTCTATATTTGTTTACTAATTAAAAAAAAAAAAAAAAAAAAAAAAAAAAAAAAAAAAAAAAAAAAAAAAAGAAGATAAAAACGACGTAGTTTTGGACCCAGGTCCACCTTGCAAGGTAGACCTGGGTCCACAGCATAATTTGCGCTAACTAATCATAGTCTATCCATTCTAGAAAATGGACCGGACCAAAGCAGCAGTTCCAGCTAATCTGTCCATTTTGACACCTCTATTCTGGATGAGGGCAAATTATTGCATGGACCATGGTCCACACAGTTGTGTGGACAAAAACTATAAGGTACATTATTTTTGTACTGAATATATCAAATAATGTACATTTAGTACAAAAATAATGTACCTTTTATTTATGATCCACACAGCTGTGTGGACCATGGTCTATGCAATAATGATTGACAGGATTTCACATTTTGCGCCTAAAAAATTTTAAAAATTGAAAAAAAAAATAGACAAACAGGTTTATTACTTAGCTCAGATGCATGAACTCGAACATAGAGATCTTGGCCAAAATCGTTATTAAAACCAGCTGAATAGTTATGCGTCAAATCGACCAAGTCCCCAAACCAGTTTATACAATTGGCCTCGGAGTTAGGAGTGATATTTGCATGCGCAAAAGCGGTGCAGGAGCAATTCCTGGAACACACCAATTCACATTCCATAAACATCATCTTCTTCCCCAAGGAATATGAATGATCCGGCCATTTCATCACCCCAACCTCATGAATGCATCATCTTCACCACACCCTAACTTTATACTCCTCACACACCCTGCTTCATACTTCCCCTTATCCCAATCTTTCTGAGATTTTGGTTTAAACCCTTTCAAGCAACTGCAAACCGAGTGTGAACCATCTTGCTCACAGACCCCAAATGAACCACAGTGTGAGTATAAATCACACTTGGTGGCTGGCACCTGCCACAGTAAAACCCATGTATCTCTTCCTTTTTGCCTTAACATTAACTGAAGATGGCCGCTCGGAGTCAAGATGGCCCTTGGGTGATATGATATGTCATTATAATCATACCTGAAATATTCTTTATAATGTTTTGTAGTAAAATAATAAAATGCAGAGTATCCCAGTTGTGGCGAGTACCTACCGTAAATAAACCCATCCTGGAACAAATTGCTCCTAGAATAAGGAACATCTTCTTTCCAAATCAAAATTTGAGGAGACCCTTTAGGATCAATTCCCAAGGAGAATTTCCCTGGCCGGGGATCATCACTGCTACTCCAACATCTTATCACGTTCCGTTTTCCGGTTTTCTTGTTTACCTTTAGCCTCATCCCCGGCATTAATGTATCGCTGTCGTCGCCATTGAAGCTTTCCCAAACACGGCTCTCGCCCTGCTTCAGAATGAGATCTCCCGTGTCTAGCAGTTGGGCGAAGGAGGAGTTTCCGCCGCCGCCGCCGCCGCCGGAGATATTGGTGGACCATATAGCATTTCTTCGGCCATCCAAAAGCAGCAAATTCCCATCGCCCCCGACTGTGAAAACGGCTTCAGAATCTTGAGGAGGCAGAGGAGATTCTCTGTTGGCTACCCAGATCACAGTGTTGTTGTTGGTGGTGTACCATATTCCGAGGAAGGAAGAAGAGGAGTTTCCGGGGCGGAAGAATCCTAACGCGAAGTTCCCGCCGGCGGAGATTAAGGTCCGGTTTCGAGTAACCGGCGGATGTCCGTGTCTGAGACAATTGTCTTTGCTCGCTACAACTTTACAACAGAAAAAACAGAGAAAGGCTAATACAACAACATACGATCCCATCGAATATATATGATGGACAAAACCCATTCGGAATCCCATATATATATATAGCCGTTAACCACCATTACTACCGCCCCCAGTTTAGCGTTTCCATGCAACGGGGAAAAGACTAGATAGGGAAGGTGGTCGTCCCAGATGCAAGTCGCCTATGGAAGAAGAACTACGGGGCAGAGATCAATTGGGATTTTACTTTTACAGCCCGTTTGATTCGGTGGAAAATATTTGAAAGGAAATGGAATTCAAATTCCATGAAAAACAAATTACTAGAAAAAGGAATTCTATTGTTTGGTGGGATTTGGAATGATAAGGAATAATGAGTATAATGACATAAATAATCCTACACAATAATAATAATAATATAATAATAATAAGAGTAATTAATAAAGTTTGGTGGGAGCAAATTTGTAATACTAGTTTTCCATGGAAAACAAAATACTTAAGATTTGTTAGGAAAATGTTTTCCTCATTGTTAAGGAAAACTTTTTCCATGGAAATTGTTTTCCATCCAACCAAACAATATAAAACATCATTTTCTTCAACTTGTAAAAAAATATTTTCCATGGAAAATATTTTCCATCCAACCAAACACCCCCGTATTGTCCTCTTCTTGTTCTAAAAAAGAAAAGACAACACCGACAGTCTGGGAACAACCTGAGCAAAAGTGCTTAGTTACCGTGCATTCTCTGTCACCTTTTAAGTGAAAATTTGAATTTCTATTTTTTAATAACTATTATATTCTTTATTTAATATTTACCTTTATACACTTTTTTTTAAGTACACCTTTATATACTTATATATATTATATAAAAGCAACTTCAAATTAAATTAGTGCATAATATCCTTATTCTTTCAATACCAACTCGATCAATTACCGTAATTCGCTACAAAAATACATTGTTGAAATATTTAAGGTGTCATGTAATAGTGGTCTAGTGGCACCCAATTGCACATCATAAGATGACCGTACCTTTTGTACTCTATTATTAGATAAATGAATTTGTTTACTTATTTACTTTTGTTATTGGATTTAAATACATAATTAATCATGAAACATATTGCAATTTTCCTCTCATATTTTTAAACAATGGAGGAATAAAAAACAATGAAAAAAAAAAGAGACAACAAATATCATTATTTATGCATTTCATAGGGAATTTTAATACACACACAGACACACACACACACACATATATATATATATATATATATATATAGTCATCACCAGGTGCGGCCTAGTCATTAAGTGTGGCCATGCAATCTATTTTCAGCCATTAGATCAGATCAAGTCATCAAATCAACACGCAATGTATATATGTTACAAAACATATCATTCTACGTACTAAAATGCACCAGAGGACCGATAAAACACACCATTCACACTATAATCAAATGCACCTATTCACTTAAAATTCATCAATATACGTGATAAAACGCATCATTCTACGCACTGTTGCAAAAATCTCCGCCTAGGTGCTAGGCGCTCCTAGACCGAGGCGAATTGCTCCCTAAGCGTCCGCCTAGGTGGCCGGCCGTCTAGCGCCTAACTCGGCCGACTAGGCCGAATTTGGCCGAGTTAACTCGCCCATCTAGGCAGAGTTAGCCGAGTTAACTCGAGTGAGTCGGCCATGTTAATTTTATTATTATATTTATATATATTTAAATTTATTTATTTATATAAGTAAGAGAAGCAAGAGAGAGAGAGAGAGAGAGAGAGATATATATATATATATATATATATATATATATATATATATATATATATATATATATATATATATATATATAATATAATATATAACATACACCTACACACAAATTATTTTTTTGTTTTTATAGGTTGCCGCCTAGACCGCTTAGGCGCTAGGCGCTAGTGTACCGTCCGACTAGCGCCTAGCACCTACTGCAACCATGATTCTGTACTACAACGTGCCTCATGTCAGATTATAAGTATACACTATTTACACATATTAGAAAGCATGTGATAAAATATGCATCATTCTACGTATTAAAATACACCAGAACGTGTGTTAAAATGCACAATTTCACTCATTGAAAATCCCCATCCCAGATTATAAACATGCACTATTACACTTATTAAAAAACATGTGTTAAAATACACATCATTCAACGTATTAAAATACACCAGAGGACGGATTAAAACACATCATTCCACAACAGACTTATTAGAAATACATGTGTTAAAATACACATCATTTTACGTATTAAAATGCACCAGAGGACGTATTAAAACACATCATTCCACAACACAGTTGCACATCATTCTACGTATGAAAATGCACCAGCAGATAGATTAAAGCACACCATTTCACAACACAGTTAATGCACCAACATATGTAATAAAACGCACCACATCATGTATTCAAACGCACCACATTATATACTAAAATGCACAATTTCAATTCACGTAATATAGATACTAAAATTATCATAATACCCCCACTTAAACATACACGAATTCCAGTTAGATTAATGGAATTAGACGACGCAGATTTAGCTGCACGATCGCATGGGAGCTCCCCGTCGCATTTGAATAAATAAATAAATAAATAAGTATATATATATATATATATATATATATATATATATATATATATATATATATATATATATATATATATATATATATATATATATATATATATATATATATATATATATATATATATATATATTACGGAGTATGTTTTTATATTTTTGTTTTCATTATTTATTTATTTATTTATTTTTATTCTAATTCTTATTTACTACCAAATAAAGTGACTTTTTTTTTGAATGCACCAAATAAAGTGACTTATTTCACTGAAATTCATTATAATTTTAAGTGTTTGATTCCAATTACCATTCTTATTTCAATATTTTAACCAAATGGTATTAATTTACTTACAAATTTTCACTGAAATTTGATTTTTTTTTCTTTTTAATTTTTGAAACCTCATAGGATGTTACTATTAACAAAATGTAAAACTTTCTTCACCCCATTCGTTTCGCAAACATCTAAGGACCCAAGTTGATGAGGGACAAATTAAATGACTTTGAATTGAAATGAGCCAATATTCCACAAATTGGATTGGATGCATTATGAGATGGTCAAAAGTAAAGTTAACGTAATTTTAGGGTTGTCTATTAAAATTATAGATTTAAAAAAAAAAAAAAAAAAAAAAAGGTTAGAAAAGATTTAGGTATATCTTTAAAAAAAAAAAAACAAAAAACAAAAAAAAACAAGTATAATCACCAACTATAGGCTTCTGTTCACATGAAACTGAACCCAAATCTCTCAATGTTTAAGGCAAGAATCACGCCATGATGTCCGCATAAGCAGCTCAGTTGGTCACATAAATGATGTTTGGAAAGAAAGACCAAGGATCGAGACTCACCAGTAACAGTGTGGAGCAACCTCTCAAAGTGAGAGGTTCTTGGGATTGAGGATTCAAGATATTTCTTATCCACTAGACCATTGTTTGGTAGTTTGTTAACAAATTGGTCCAACTGATACATGAATTTACTAACACAAAATGTCAATTTTTATGTGAGACCAAATTGGTAATGATCTAAGATAGTGAGGATATGATGATAGTTTAATTTCCTTTTGCGTAACAGTGATGTGCTAAATTGGCTAAAAATTGAGAGAGAAAAAATATATATTTACTTTTTGTAAACATGAAATTAATATTAAGGCTTTATTATATAGGGAGGGGTGACTGGGGGAGGAGGGAGTTCTTATTGATGTATGGGAATGAAAACAAGTAAACTAGAAAAATATGACCAAACAAGAGCGTTATAAAACGAACAGGTAAGGCTTTCACAACATGCAGGCCAAGGTCTAAGAAAACATTTTCTGTAGCCATCCACTTTGCACAATTATTAACTTTATGATAAACGCACATGTCTAGTTATGTAACACTAGCTCCGTCCAACAAGGCAAGGAATTGTGTAGATGCATATCAGCCTAGTAGAGCCACTGCAGAGGTAAATATCGAGGCGCTCCAATTCAGACCTTCAATAATTATAGGGTCTTTTTTCCCATACATATTTTCAGTGGGATTTGAATCCCCACATTGCTGCCTTTAGTCATGACCTTTAAATCAAGCGACGAACCAACTATACTAAGTTCGAGACAACCCTAATTTCTTGACTCTACCAGTAGATGCTTCCTACTAAATCTAGCCTCTACCACTATTAGTTCATTCATATCTATCGCTAATTTTAGTATATCAATTTGATGATTTCGTTGGGACCGAGTTTATCATAAACCAGGTATAGAAATACAAAACGGAGATAAGAGAATAGTGGTATTATTGCCCGGGCACTAGGCTCAAAATGTATGTACAAAGCTCAAGATACAAGCCCAATAATAAATAAATAATACAACCATGTGTATGGGTTGAAGATTAAGACCACAAGCTAGCAATAACTAAGTCATGACTGTTGTAATGGTCCAAGTGGTCAAGAGTAAATAAGGGTGGCTAGCTATTTATAGTGTAGAGACCCCTCTAGATGTTTGACAAATGTATGGCTCTAACTTGCTTTCTTTCGTTAGTGTAAAGACCACTTGATCGAATTTGTCGATCCAGCAATAAGGGAATCATGCGACTCTCTCAAAGTTATAAGGTGCATCGAGGTGGGACTTTTATGCGTTCAAACAATTCCAACAGATAGACCGACAATGTCTAATGTAGTTCGCTTGTTGTGCACCGACCATGCAACACCAATCCCACCACTAAAAGAGCCTGCATTTGTTGCTAGCCATTCCAATGCCAATGTTTCTACTTCTCATCGAGAGGTAAGTGATTCTTATTCCCAAAATGAGATTACAATTAGTGTTCTTGAGTCACGATAACATATTCATCATTTTGTGCAAATGATTCATGCCATTTGATGTGCTCTTGTATTAGTTTGTGATGTTATAGGATTGTATCAACAGTAACGTTAGTTTAGCATAGATTCTTATTCTCTTCGTAGATTTTTGTACATGATTTTGCTTTGTAAATTAGTTTTGTCAGTTACAAGCATCATCAATCATATCTATAAGTCAAAATCGTTAACAGTGTAGTATTTTCTGATTACAAAACAAAGCCACTGTCAAATTAATCAACCAGGTTTCCTTTCTCTCTGACATATGCATTTTACTTTAAGAACTTGTGGATATGGACAAATTATTAACCTAATTATATATTATTGTTGTATACATACAAGTATATTCTATATTTCAGTTTTACAACATTTAATATTAAAATTTTTTATAATGTCGATGTATTGGATTTAAATAAAAGATGTGATAACATTTTTATAAATATGCCTAATCCAAACACTTGTTTTAATTCAAATTCCAATTTTCTTGGCCTAAATAGACCTGATTACATGAAAAAACTAGAAGTTTAAATGCACTTTGTTTTAGGATAAATACACATAGATTAATGGTAAATTCTATTCAAAATTTGTTTAGTCGAATTAACTGAATGATAAACCAAAGTTATTGGTAAAATGAAGTTATGATCTGAATTGTGATGGGCGCCATGGCCCATAGGACCCCAGAGTCCATTTTGCAAAAACAAAGGTCTTGTTGCAATAATAGTTGCTTCAAGTCTCTGGATTCTTTCTTGTTGCAGTTTTGGCATTTATCCTCCTCAACCGGAAATACTTTAGAAGGAAAGGTACACAGTTACCGTTTTGAATTTCTTATTCCTATCAAGAAAGTCTTTAAATAACCATTAAACCAATCACATTAAATATAGCCATAAAAAGAAAACAATTAGGATTAGACTCCAATTGCAAATTAATGATTACAATATCTATCGTCTATTAGGATTTACCAATGCCAACACGCTTCATCACTATCCTCTATCACGATTCCTTTGCCAACACACTTCGAAAATCAAAATCTCTAAACCAATCAATTTTGTACATAACTAATATATAATTTTTATTAAACACTTTATAATATATTCGATAGTTTGAATTTGTCAACGGGTTCTCACCTGAAGAGTGGTTTTCACATGAACCAGATTATATATATAAAAAATATATAGTTCTTTGACAGACAAAAATATATAATTCTTTGACAGACTTGCTTCTAGTCTTTTCCACTAACACAGCCTAAATTTGCGAGCAATGGCAGATGTTTGCCGGATTTTGTGTGTTTTATTAGCCTGTCTGTGTAATCTTGGAGTGAGCAGCTCGGCAATGATGGGAATTTGCAGCTTTTGGACGGCCGGAAAAATATCATATGGTCCACAAATATCTCCAGCTCCGAACTAGCCGGAAACCCAGTAGAGGCTTATCTGCAGAACAACGGAAATCTCATTCTGAAACAGGGTGATAACCCAAAGAAACTCCCTCTTCCTCTCACACCCTGCACATTCCCCAAAGAAAGAAATCAGGCCATTTCATCTTCTCCAACTTCTTGAACTTATCATCCTTACTATGACACCTAAACTCCCTCTTCCTCTCACACCCTGCACTGTAATTTCCATTCTCCCATTCTCTCTGGGATTTCGGCTTAAACCCTTCCAAACACCTGCAAATGGACTGTGATGAAAGCCCAATTTTCTCACAGCTTCCGAATATACCACAGCGCGCGTAGAGCTCACAGGGATTCCTTGGCACCTTCCATGGAATCTGCCATTGGTCACTTTTAGTCTTCCTCAACATTGGCTCAATATACCCATCTGGGGTCAAGACAAACCTCATTTGAATTAAGGGATTATCGCAGACGTAGCGGAAATAAACTTCATCATTTTCTGCAACAAAAGAGTAGGCTGTGGTTTGGCCTGATCTTGAAAAGTACATAGATTTAGTAAACCCATCTTGGTATAAATTGCTTCTGTAATAAGGGTTGTTTTCTTTCCAAATGAAAAATTGTGGAGACCCTTTTGGATCCATTCCCCAGGAGAATTTCCCTGGCTGGGGATTGTGAAGACTAGTCCAAGATCTGATAATGTTTTGTGTTTACCTTGAGCTTCATCCCTGGCATTAATGTGTCGCCGCCGGCGTCGTTAAAGCTCTCCCAAATTGGGCTATCACCCTGTTTCAGAATGAGATTTCCGTTGTTTTGCAGATAAGCCTCTACTGGGTTTTCGGCTAGTTCGGAGCCGGAGATATTTGTGGACCATATGATATTTTTCCGGCCGTCCAAAAGCTGCAAATTCCCATCATCGCCGAGCTGCTCACTCCAAGATTACACAGACAGGCTAATAAAACACACAAAATCCAGCAAACATCTGCCATTGCTCGCAAATTTAGGCTGTGTTAGTGGAAAAGACTAGAAGCAAGTCTGTCAAAGAACTATATATTTTTATATATATATTCCGGTTCATGTGAAAACCACTCTTCAGGTGAGAACCCGTTGACAAATTCAAACTATCGAATATATTATAAAGTATTTAACAAAAATTATATATTAGTTATGTACAAAATTGATTGGTTTAGAGATTTTGATTTTCAAAGTGATGATGTGTGTTGGCAAAGGAATCCTGATAGAGGATAGTGATGAAGCGTGTTGGCAAAGGTAAATCCTAATAGACAATAGATATTGTAATCATTAATTTGCAATTGGAGTCTAATCCTAATTATTTTCTTTTTATGGCTATATTTAATGTGATTGGTTTAATGGTTATTTAAAGACTTTCTTGATAGGAATAAGAAATTCAAAACGGTAACTGTGTACCTTTCCTTCTATAAAGTATTTCCGGTTGAGGAGGATAAATGCCAAAACTGCAACAAGAAAGAATGCAGAGACTCGAAGCAACTATTATTGCAACAAGACCTTTGTTTTTGTGAGCTGAATGTTCATTTCCACCACTTCCATCTGCAAGAACATCACAACAGAGTAATGAAATCATTGCTGTTATCAAAAGATGAAAATGTAAATAGGAAACATTAGCCGCGCACAAATCTGATTCTGATGAAAAATAGGGTTATCAATTGACTCGAATATTTATCAGTGGTGCGGGTTCAAATAACACTTACTATGTTCCAACCACATGGATTGTTTCTGCCTGAGTTTGGTCAATAGGCTCACAAGATTCGTATGCTGTAGTTTTGCAATTAGCTTCAACTCATTCATGAACTCCTCCAGACCTTGAGACGATCGCTTAGAAAGCCTTTTGATGGCTACCATTCCAAACTCCGATAAAAACCCCTGAAACGAAACAGCAACACTATAACCTTCTACTCGAACATAAAGATAAATCAGTATGTGCATACATATATATCCATCTGACACAATTATCATTAAGTGGTCACCTTATACACGGGACCAAAACCACCCTCTCCAAGTTTGTTTGCTTCATCGAAGTTGTCTGTAGCATCGATTATTCTAAACAAGCTGAATTGCAGCAACTCTATATCATCTTTTCAAGCAAGCTAAGGGGTGTAGTCGACATTGAGTTAACAAGTGTAGACTTCTTAGATACCAAATCTGTGTTTACAAAGCAATTAGGAACTGATGTGAACCAAAATGACCTTATGCTCACTTGATAGGAATAAGAAATTCAAAACGGTAACTGTGTACATACCTTTCCTTCTAAAGTATTTCCGGTTGAGGATATATGCCAAAACTGCACCAAGAAAGAATGCAGAGACCGAAGCAACTATTATTGCAATAAGACCTTTGTTTTTGTGAGCTGAATGTTCATTTCCACCACTTCCATCTGCAAGAACATCATAACAGAGTAATGAAATCATTGCTGATATCAAAAGATGAAAATGTAAATAGGAAACAACCTTTGAATGGATGCAAAAGAGTGCAATTTCTAAGCTTCAGATATTGTATCGTTCTCTACCTAGTAAATAAGTTTCAAGGATACTAAAATCATCTATGCGAATGCCTCCACAACCTACTACATATCTTCTTTTCAAACATTTTTCACATTAAAAGCAATTCAGAAGTACAAAGAAAACGCAAGTATTACCTAGCTCAGATGAATGAACACGAACATAGAGATCTTGGCCAAAACTGTTAAGACCAGCTGAATAGTTATGTGTCAAATCGACCAAGTCACCAAACCAGTTTAAACAATTGACAGTAGAGTCAGTACTGATATTCGCATATGCAAAAGCACTGCAAGAGCAGTTCCTAGAACACGCAATTTCACATTCCTCAAATGTCATATTCCCCAATGAAGTCGAATGATCAGGCCATTTCATCCTCGGAATCCTCATGAACCTATCATTCTCATCGCATTGCAGATCTTTTCTCCTCACACACCCTCCACCATAATCCCCCTTATCCCAATCTTTCTGAGATTTCGGTTTAAACCCTGCCAAACAACAGCAAACCGAGTCTGAATCGTTTTGCTCACAGGTCCCAAATGCACCACAGCGCGCATAGAATTCACAATCGGTGGCGGGCACCTGCCACCGTATCAACCATTCATCACTCTTTTTTTGCCTCAACAGTGCCTGAATATGACCATCTGGAATCAAAATGAACCTTATTTGAATTGAGGTGTCAGCATATCCATAGCTGAAATATTCATCATCATTTTCTGTGGCAAAAGAATAATAAGCAGAATATCCCAGTGTGGGAAAGTACCTACTGTAAGTAAATACAAATTGCTCCTATAATAAGGTTTATCATCTTTCCAAATCAAAAACTGGGGAGATCCTTTAGGATCCATTCCCCACGAGAATTTCCCTGGCTGGGGATCATCTCTGCCTATCCAAGATCTGATTAAGTTCCGTTTTCCAGTTTTCTTGTTTACCTTTAGCCTCATCCCAGGCATTAATGCATCACTGTCACCATCAAAGCTTTCCCAACACCCTGCTTCACAATAAGATCTCCCGAATCTAGCAATAGGGCGACCGACGAGTTTCCGGCGAATCCGCCGCCGGAGATATTCATATTTCCTCCGCCGCCCAAAAGCACCAAATTCCCATCATCCCCGAGCTTGAGAAGGGCTTCGGAATCTCGGGGCAAAGGAAGAATAACCGATTCGCCGGGTCTGAGATCCAAGATTGCAGAAAAAACACAGAAACGCTAATAGATTTCTTAGCTCCTCCTTCTCTTTAAGAAAACCCTTCTTCTTCTCTTCTTCTAGTCCGGCAGTCGCCGCCTCCGCTTGCTTAGCGGAGGCGGCGTCTGCTCCCCTTCCTTTTGCTCATTCTTGCCTCCCCCTCCCTTCTCGCCGTCCACCACATCTCCTTTTCTCCTCTTACCGCCGTTTTTTTTTCTCTTCTCCGTGGGCTGTCCGTTTCCTGCTACTGCCGCTGCCCTCTTTCCCTTCGCCTCCGTCGACTTCCCGTCCACCTCCGCCGGCATTCCTCCTCCTTTCCCCGAAAGCTACATATTCTATAATAATATATTAGTTTTTGAGTGGGGAGTGGGAATCTCTTTTTGTCTTTTTGTTCTTGGTTTTGGGAAAGCATTTTGGGTAGAGTATAGCCACCCACGTTTCTCCTTGTTTTGGAGTTGGTTTTGGCACAAAGTTATAGGACAAAAAACTTAATAGGTTAGTTTTTGACAAATGTGGCCTCTAGTTTCTTCAAATGTCTTTCTCCTGCAAATTCAAGTTTTTGCAGGTTAAAAAGTTAAAAAATAGCAGGCCAGTGACTGAGAGTGGCCGCCAACTGGCGTCCACTCTCAATCCTTTGTTTCTATTTTTTTTTTGTAACTTTTCTTTTCGTTTCTGTTCAGCAGCGAGAAATGCAAGACTATTTTTCTTTCTTGTTATATTTAATTTGTTTGTTTTTTATTGTTTTATTATTTTTGTTTTACATTTTTAAGGGCAGCATTTTCAGTGAATATTGCAAGAGATCATGTCAGTAAATTGCCATGTTGGCAGGAGTGAGAAGAAGTGAGAGAAGGGTAGAGAAGCAACTGCAAGCAAGGGTTCATAGTACAGTAATGTGTCTGACATTTTTTTTTTTAACAAGGCTTGCGCACAGCATGCGCCCAAGCGGGCGCGTGCAGTGCACGCGCCCGCTGGGCGCGCCTGACATCTTTTTTTTTTTTTTTTTTTAAATCAGATTTGTTTATTATTTTTTTTCCTCCCTCCCCATTTTTCTCTTTCCTAATCACACTTACAAAAACTCCTCTTATACCGTGAAATAACTCCATTGATGGGGATGCTTTAATAAAATTTAAATATGTAATATTTCTTTTAGAATTAAATTTTGAATGATTTAATTATAATTAAAATAAATATAGAAAAAACAAAATTTAAATATTTGCAATTATGATTTTAATTAAATGTAATTATGTTTATTTAAATTAATTTTTATTAGAATTATAATTTTATAATTCAAATAAATAAAGAAATAATTAAAATATAAGATAGTTATGGTGGGTCCAAAAAAAACTTAAAACTAATGGGAAAAAGAGTTTTTAGAATTGAGTGATATAGTAGATGATGATGTGAATGATTGGACCCACAAAAAACTTGAGAAAAAACTCAAACTATTGAAGAAGGCCACCCACTTTATCTTGCTTTATTGTTTGTTTGTTTTGCAGATTGTATTTTCCTCTCGTTCTTTTGACAAATTATTTCCTCTCGTTACTTTCACGAGTTTCTTCCTCTCGTTTATTTTGACGAGGTTTTATGGAGTGTGATCTAATTAAAATGGCCATGATAGTTGTGGAACTCATTCTGGGCAGCCTAGACGACAATAGAAAAGAGCACCTTCTCAACCATGATTTGCAGAAGAAAATATTGTCTATGAGCAGGAGATTGGAGATAATTACCCAGGGGTGCGCAAGACTGTTCAACTAGCCTTGCCTATGTCTAGCCAGACCATACATGAATCTAACGGAGCAGCAAGTTCCTTCAAGAAAAGCTTCCAATTTGTAATGCAGTCTATGAATCAAGTTTTACATGAAAAATGTTTTTCATCCAAACAAACACCCCATTATAGTAAACCTTTTAGGATTGATTCATGACTTTTAAACTTTGTAATTTCAGTTTACCCTTATTATTTTTGTTACAAAAATGATCCTTTTTCAGTCAACTTCTCAACAAAAATAATATTATTATGATTAAATTTAAACTAAAAAGTAAAAAAAAAAAAATTGAATTTGTACTTAATTTTACTAAAATTAAATTGGCTACATACTTTTTTAGAAATGAATTAGTTTTAACTTTAATTAGTTTACCAAAATCAAAATAATTTTAGAGTTCAGCTGATGCGATCGCATGTTTTTAGATTATTTTTTTGCAATAGATGGCGTGTTGAACATGACAATCAATGTTTTTCTGCTTCAAAGGAGAATTTTTTCGGTGAGAAATTAACAAAAAATCTATCGATATTTTTTCCCGACGAAAAATTATCGGAAAATTCGCTGCATTTTTTTATGGCGAGAAATTGACTAAAAATGGACTTTTTTGCAACAAAAACAATAGTCATGGACCAAAATTGTAAAATTTGAAAGTCATGAACCAATCCTGCAAGTGCCACTATATTCAAGGAATTAAAAGTGCAAAAAATCCTGGCTTAGATCCATATAAATTAATTTAGACTCAGTTTATGTGCTATATTATTTGGATTGGCAAAGTCTTCTGACCGGTGGCGATGAGTCGATATTACGTCGTTTTTCTCTTCACAGACGTTGCTTGTCGTCGATTTCTTCCTCATATATTCTCACTTGTTATCGCCTTTTTCAAATAAGGTTTGCTTTGTTTGGTAGGAAAAAGTGGTGTCGTCAAGTGTTAACGATAGTCTTTTTATTTGTTTTTTTAATTTTATAGTCCAATTCATCAGTTTTCTTGATCAATTTTAACCTAGCAGAGGGAAGGGGGAAAGACGGGAACGCAAACGCAGATCCAGCGCCATCTTTGCGAAGCCCGGGCAGCGCCGCCGCGAAACAAAGACTTTGCCGGCCACCACCTCTCCCCTTCGCGCCGGAATCCATCGACGGTCGCGATTTACAGATCACCGTCAATCGTCAGGTCACCAACAACAGTCATCCTCCGTTGACGAGAGAGGAGAATCGCGACGCACCATCGCAGTCTCCGGCGGATCAAGAAGGAAAACAGCCCCGTCGCCGGCGTTGTCTGATCGCAACACCGCCGCCGCTCACCGCCATCGTCAAGGCTGAGCCACCGGCGTCATTGGACCGCAGCCAAGGTGCAGATCGGAAAAAAACCAGCGGTGATAGATTGGCCAAAAACAGGTGTGGTTGATTTTCAGTTTTGAGTTTGTTATTTTGCTTAATCGTTCATCGATTGAAGGCCGCCATCTCCGGTAGCCGAGCAGCGCCGTCTCACAGATCGCGGTCACCATCGCACAAATCGCGGCGAACCAAAAGGGAATTGAATCCAGCGAACAAGCAGAAGGTAAATTTAGTTATGTAATTCGGAAAAAAACTGCATAAAATTTTCTGGAAAAAATTTCATGTATATATGGAATGGAATTTGCCTTCTTGTTCCTGGGTATTCCGAACAACTTTATATACTGCTCAAAGCTATGAAAACTTGTGACAAATTAGTTTTTGAAACACTGAGAGTAAAAGAAAATTCGGGATTTGAGAATAAATGTTTCCTTTTGAGAACTAGCTTCTAATATACATCAGAAAAATTTGTATATTCAATTCTGGAAGGGGGAACAAAGTATATATTCCACATGCTATACTCTGTATATGACTTCCAGCATTTAAATATACAGATAAATATTATACATATACACAGAAAAAAGGAATATGTTTGTATATATTTAAATGCTCATACGAAATTGCATATAAAAACAGCATAATCATAATCTCGTAGTATAACTATGCAATTGTTGGCTTTAGGAATTATAACCAAAAGAAACATGCCGTTCACTGAACAGAGCATGCTGATAACGTGTTGTAATTGTATGCCCATTAGCTCCGGTGAATTGAGACAAATAGCAGGAAAGTAAAGAGTAAAGGAAAAATAGAGAGACAAAGATAGAGTTCTCATTACTTCATTAGTCTTTTACAAGAGGAGTACCATATCTATAAATATAATACAAGTATTAAGAACAACAATAATGGTAACCGTTACAATGGTTACAACCGTTACAATATTACTAATAATGGCCACAAATATATTATTTACAACAATATATTGGTAGTATTAACTAAAGTTATTGGTAAAATGAAGTTATGATCTGAATTGTGATGGGCGCCATGGCCCATGGACCCCCTGAGCCCATTTTTATTGATAAGTCTTGATCTAAGGAGGGTCTATGTGTTTTTTTGCTAAGAAGAAAAGATACAATGCTAAATTGAGGAGGTGTAGCTAATAGTATTTAAACCTCTGCCCTATGGGATATAACAATATAAACACCAACCACTAAAGCCACTCAAGATATCATGTACTAGAAAGTAGAATGCTCTAACAAATGTTCTAACTGTCCATTTGCCATTTGCAGGTACTAGAAAGTAGAATGCTCTAACAGTCCATTTGCAGGTGTTTGGAAGGGTTTAAGCCGAAATCGCAGAGAGAATGGGAGAATGGGAATTACAGTGCAGGGTGTGAGAGGAAGAGGGAGTTTAGGTGTCATAGTAAGGATGATAAGTTCAAGAAGTTGGAGAAGATGAAATGGTCTGACACCAACAGAATAGTTGTATGTTAAATCAACCAAATCGCCAAATCAGTTTAAGCAATTGGCAGGATGGCATTCACTGATATTGGCGTAGGCAAAAGCAATGCAGGAGCAGTTGCTATAACATTGAGCTTCACATTCCCCAAATTCCATATTCCCCAAACATTGAGCTTCACATTCCCCAAATGCCATATTCTCAAAGAAACTGAGAAATCAGGCCATTTCATCTTCTCCAACTTCTTGAACTTATCATCCTTACTATGACACCTAAACTCCCTCTTCCTCTCACACTCTGCACTGTAATTCCCATTCTCCCATTCTCTCTGCGATTTCGGCTTAAACCCTTCCAAACACCTGCAAATGGACTGTGATGAAACAAATAGACTGTGATGAAAGCCTAATTTTCTCACAGCTTCTGAATGAACCACAGCGCGCGTAGAGGGCCGGGGATTGTGAAGACTAGTCCAAGATCTGATAATATTTTGTGTTTTGGTTTTTGTGTGTACCTTGAGCTTCATCCCCGGCATTAATGTGTCGCCATATGTTATGTTATTTTAATCGACGGATATTGCTTTACAGAGGGATACCAGAAATTTAAACTAATAAGTAAAGAAAAAAGTTTGAATTTGTACTTAATTTTACTAAAATTAAATTGGCTACATAGTTTTTTTAGAAATGAATTAGTTTTAACTTTAATTAGTTTGATAAAATCAAAATAATTTTAGAGTCCAACTGACGCGCGATCGCATGTTTTTTAGATTATTTTTTTTGCAATAGATGCGTGTTAAACATGACAATCAATGTTTTTCTGTTTCAAAGGAGAATTTTTTCAGCGAGAAATTAACAAAAAATCTGTCGATATTTTTTCCCGACGAAAAATTATCGGAAAATTCCCTGAATTTTTTTATGGCGAGAAATTGACTAAAAAATGACCTTTTTTTGCAACAAAAACAATAGTCATGGACCCAAATTGTAAAATTTGAAAGTCATGAACCAATCCTACAAGTGCCACTATATTCATGGAATTAAAAGTGCAAAAAATCCTGGCTTAGATCCATATAAATTAATTTAGACTCAGTTTATGTGCTATATTATTTGGATTGGCAAAGTCTTCTGACCGGTGGCGATGAGTCGATATTACGTCGTTTTTCTCTTCACAGACGTTGCTTGTCGTCGTTGATTTCTTCCTCATATATTCTCACTTGTTGTCGCCTTTTTGAAATAAGGTTTGCTTTGTTTGGTATGAAAAAGTGGTGTCGTCAAGTGTTAACGATGGTCTTTTTATTTGTTTTTTTTATTCATATTTTCAATATTGACTCCCAACTAGTATGGTAGAAGAAAATGCCACTCTTAATACATATATTTTTACTAATATAATTGGATTTTTACCAGAAAATTTTTGTAAAAATGGTATAATTGCACAAATTTTGCTTGTTTGATTGTTGAATTGTACACTTTTTAAGTTCAATGACCCAATTGCACAAAATCGACAAGTTCAGTAGCCTATTTAACACTTTTTCCAATTTAAAATTTTCTATTAAATGTTGTAAAACTGAAATATAGAATATACTTGTATGTATACAACAATAATATATAATTAGGTTACATTATTTCTGTCCATATCCACAAGTTCTTAAAGTAAAATGCCTATGTCAGAGAGAAAAGAAACCTGGTTGATTAATTTGACAGTGGCTTTGTTTTGTAATCAGAAAATACTAAACTGTGTTAACGATTTTGACTTATAGATATGATTGATGATGCTTATAACTGACAAAACTAATTTACAAAGCAAAATCATGTACAAAAATCTACGAAGAGAATAAGAATCTATGCTAAACTAACGTTACTGTTGATACAATCCTATAACATCACAAACTAATACAAGAGCACATCAAAATGAATCATTTGCACAAAATGATGAATATGTTATCGTGACTCAAGAACACTAATTGTAATCTCATTTTGGGAATAAGAATCACTTACCTCTCGATGAGAAGTAGAAACATTGGCATTGGAATGGCTAGCAACAAATGCGGGCTCTTTTAGTGGTGGAATTGGTGTTGCATGGTCGGTGCACAACAAGCGAACTACATTAGACATTGTCGGTCTATCTGTTGGAATTGTTTGAACGCATAAAAGTCCCACCTCGATGCACCTTATAACTTTCAGAGACTCGCATGATTCCCTTATTGCTGGATCGACAAATTCAAGTGGTCTTCCCTCTTTCCAGTTTACCCATGCCTAATGCAAAGAAAAATGAAAGAAACCATTATGTCTTCTTTCCTTTGCATATATATAACTTATATATATCCCAATCATGAAGTTCTGAAATTGCCTACCCATCCTAGTAGGGTGTCGGAAAGTTGAGTCTGATGAAAAAATTCAGAGTTCTTTTGTCCGCTAACGATTTCTAGCAGTAGCACTCCAAAGCTAAATACATCAGATTTCTCAGAAAATTGGCCGCGCAATACATATTCTGGTGGAATATAACCGCTAGACAAAAAATGAATATACATTAGTTATATGATTTGAACTTATAAAGTTACAAAGTAAATAAAGCATTGATCAATGAGAGTGGATTCTGGCTACACTTACTATGTTCCAACCACATGATTTGTTTCCGCTTGAGTTTGGTCAAGTCCAAAAATCCTTGCCATTCCAAAGTCTGATATTTTGGGTTTCATTGTTTCACAAAGTAAAATGTTGCTTGCCTTTAGGTCCCTATGAATGACTTTTAGTCTAGAATACTTGTGAAGATACAGAATTCCTTGAGCAATTCCTTCTATTATTTGGGCGCGTGTGCTCCAATCTAAATGATGTTTCTCCAATGGATCTGTGATAACAAAAGTGTTTTTATATATTAATGAGGGATTATAAGTGGGGATATATAAATCCAAGACTACAATAAGTGAAAAGGATCACAAATTTACCAAATAAGAATTTATCAAGGCTTCTTTTGGGAAGGTACTCATAGATTAGTATTTTCTCTTCATCCTCAGTGCAGCAACCCAACAAGCTCACAAGATTTGTATGCTGTAGCTTCGCAATCAGCTTCAACTCGTTCATGAACTCCTCCAGACCTTGCGATGATCGCTTTGATAGCCTTTTGATAGCTACCATCCCGAATTCTGATAAGAACCCCTGAAACAACTTACCAAGATTATAGCCTTTCGCTCAAAAACATAAACAAAAATATGTGTATAATGAAGTGGTCACCTTATACACCGGACCAAAACCGCCCTCTCCAAGTTTGTTTGTTCTGTCGAAGTTATTCGTAGCATCAATTATTCTCTGCAAGCTGAACTGCAGCAACTCTATTTCATCGTTTGCAACCAGGGGTGAAGTTGACATTGAGTTATCCACTGCAGACCTTTTACATAGCCAATCTGTATTCACACAGATGATTATAAGACAATATGAACCAATTTATTTATCCAGTTTAATATTAGTTTATAGCTATGAATGACATACAACATATATACTCAGAATGTCTACCTTTGCTTTTGAAGCATTTTCGTTTGAGGATATACACCATAACACAAACAAGAAAGAATCCAGAGACTGGAGCAACAATTTTTGCAACAAGGTAATGATCTTTGTGTTTGTGATGATCTGAATGTCCATTTCCACTGCTTCCATTATCTGCAAGAACATCACATAGGAAACATCTTTGAAAGATGCAATATATAGCAGTTATTGTTGGGCAAAGGCCAGCAAAAAGGGGCAATTTATATCGTGGACAGTGGACTAGGTGCAATGTGAACCCTGGTCCAATATAGACATTATAAAGTACAAAATTCATGTACATGAATTATGTACTTTATGAAGTCAGATTCTGTGTATTGAAAGAGGGTCCACAGTGCACGACCCTGGTTCACAATATAACAATTGAGCAAAAGATCAAGTTCAGCAATTATTGGCTAGAGGATTGTTGGGTCAAGGCCTGAAGGGCCAATTCCAGCACCCTGCCTCTAGAAAATGAAGTTGCGCCTTCACTACTAATTAAAACTTTTGACATAATGGTAAACGAGTAATATTAAGAGTATATATGTTTTTGTACCTAGCTCAGAGGAATGAACACGAACATAGAGATCTTGCCCGAAACCATTGACACCAACAGAATAGTTGTATGTTAAATCAACCAAATCGCCGAACCAGTTTAAGCAATTGGCAGGATGGCGTTCACTGATATTGGCGTAGGCAAAAGCGGTGCAGGAGCAATTGCTATAACACTTAGCTTCACATTCCCCAAATGCCATATTACCCAAAGAAACTGAGAAATCAGGCCATTTCATCTTTTCCAACTTCTCAAACTTATCATCCTTCTTATCATGACACCTAAACTCCCTCTTCCTCTCACACCCTGCACTATAATTCCCATTCTCCCATTCCCTCTGCGATTTCGGCTTAAACCCTTCCAAACACTTGCAAATCGAGTGTGATGAAAACCCAATTTTCTCACAGCTTCCAAATGAACCACAGCGCGCGTAGAACTCACAGGGATTGGTTGGGACCTTCCATGGAATCCGCCATTGGTCACTTTTTGTCTTCCTCACCATTGCCTCAATATACCCATCTGGGGTCAAGACAAACCTCATTTGAATTAAGGGATTATCGCAAACGTAGCGGAAATAAACTTCATCATTTTCTGCAGCAAAAGAGTAGGTTGTGGTATGGCCTAATTTTGAAAAGTGCATAGATTTAGTAAACCCATCTTGGTATAAATTGCTCCTGTAATAAGGGTTGTTTTCTTTCCAAATGAAAAATTGTGGAGACCCTTTTGGATCCATTCCCCAGGAGAATTTCCCTGGCCGGGGATCGTGAAGACTAGTCCAAGATCTGATAATGTTTTGTGTTTTGGTTTTTGTGTTTACCTTGAGTTTCATCCCCGGCATTAATGTGTCGCCGCCGGCGTCGTCAAAGCTCTCCCAAACTGGGCTATCACTCTGCTTCAGAATGAGATTTATAAGCCTCTACTGGGTTTCTGGCTAGTCCGGCGCCGGAGATATTTGTGGACCATATGATATTTCTCCGGCCGTCCAAAAGCTGCAAATTCCCATCATTGCTGAGCTTGAAAAGGAGCTCAGAATCGGGATGAGGGAGCGGAGATTCTCTGTTAGCGACCCAAATCACACTGCTGTTGAGGGGGGTGTACCATATCCCGAGAAAGGAAGGAGAAGAAGAAGAGTTGCCGGGGCGGAAGAATCCTAACGCGAATTCCCCGCCGGCGGAGAATAAGGTCCGGTTTGGAGTCACCGCCGGTTCCCCGGCTCTGAGAATATAGCTGCTCACTCCAAGATTATTACAGAAAAAGGCTAATAATAAAACATACAAAATGCCACAAACACATGCCATTACGCACTGCTCGCAAATTAGGCTGTGTAAGTGGAAAAGACTAGATCAGAAGCAAGTCTATCAAAGAACTATATGCCAAAAAGGGTTGGGTTTTACATTATTCATCAGATCAGAGCTTGTTGCAGATCAGATGGTGAGCGTCGGAAATTGCAGGGTCAAGGTGGCGCGGCTGCCGGAGTTGGGTCGTTGTTTGCTTTGGTATATTCATCATGATCCCATGTGATGAATCTTTGATTGCCTGGAACTCCACACCCATTATTTAGAAGCTAAGTGAGATTTACTTTATTATCCTAATTCTCAGTAAAAGTTCAATGAATAGCTAAATTTAACACTTTATCTCTTGAAAATGTAATAGTAATTAAAATAATTTTATAGTCCAGGTAAGAGTTTGTAAATGGTCAAGTTTAGTAAGATCATAAAAAGTAAACCATACCAACTTAAATAAAAAAAAAAAAAAAAAGCAAATAAAAATTTCCATGTGATAATTCTTAATAGCAAATATAATTTAATAATGAATTGTAAATTACTTTAATGAAGCGCCAAGAATATATTACTCAAATTGAGTTGGCAAAGGTGAAGTTGGTTGGCGAAGGAGACAAGTTTAAATGGATTTTAGCGCCTTTTAGTTATCTTTTCTTTAAAGTACTCAAACAATGGTCAAACAAGTACGATTAAGGAAAGCGCATAGGACAACGTTATATGTTAATAATGGAGGTATAGGGGGCCACGTGATGGAAGATGTTAATATGTTATTCGCGAAAGAGGGAATCTTTCCTTAAATTTTCCTTGAACATGCCTCACATTATAAACATAATCAATTAGTGAATTGAACATATCACTTGTTATCTTATTTTAAGTTAAACTCTTATGAGCACGGTTGTAAAAATCGATCAAGGCACTAGGCGCTCCTAGACCGTGGTGATTTTGTCCTAGGCACCCGCTTAGGTGATCGACCGCCTAGGGCGCGCCTAACGCCTAATTCGGTTGACTCGGCCGTCTAGCCCTTACTCGGCTGAGTTAACTTGTTCATTTCGATCGAGCTAACCGAGTTAATCCAGTTGGCTCGGCCTTGCTAATTTTTTTCACTATATATGTATATATATATTATTAATAAGAAAAGTAAGATATACATACATTCATACATATACACCCATACACATGCATTGTTTTGCTTTTAATTTGTCGCATAGGTGTCCGCCTAAGCCATCTAGGCCCCCCTCTACCGCCCGATTAGTGCCTAACGCTTACTGTAACCATGCTTATGAGAATGATCTATTAGTCTTTTTTATTTGAGCCAATTAATTATATATAACATAGGTTGGATTACCTTATTATGCTCTTTCGACAACTAAGATCACAAGGGGGCACAGACTTCACTTAAAATTCATTTTCAGAGTGGTTGTGAACTTTTCCATAAATCAAAATAATAACTAATATTTAACTTTTGTTAAAGACTGATAGAAAAGTACAAGACTCTGTATCTTTATGATAAAATACTAAAAATAGTTAAACTGCACATTTATATTTATATATTATATGCTCAACATAGAAACTAACCAGCCAAACTGATAAACTTCACAGGGGATGAATCTAGTTGATCACACATAAAAGAATATCATATACAGCACAGTACAGAAATTCAAGAGGGCAGAAGAATTCTAGTGTAAAATCAATATACCAACAGAAACACCATTGCAAACAGCCTTTCTATGTTGATGAACTCCTGTCACAAACCACTACAAGAGCTGTCGTCGAGGGCATTAACCGTTTACACAGAACGACCAATCCTTTATCGAGGATTGAGAACACTGATTGTAACGTTGTTTCGGGAGTAAGAATCACTCGACTCTCGATAAGAAGTAGAAACGATGGCATTGGAGTTGCTAGAAACAAAGGCGGGCTCTTTAAGTGCTGGAATTGGCGCTGCGGGGTCATTGCTCAACATGAGAACTACCTCGGTCATAGTCGGTCTATCTGTTGGGATTGCTTGGACGCATAAAAGTCCCACCTCGATGCACCTTACGACCTTGAGAGAGTCGCATGATTCACTTATTGCTGGATCAACAAATTCAAGTGCTCGTCCCTCTTTCCAGTTTTCCCATGCCTAATACAAAGAAAACCAAAAGAAACCATAACGCCTTTGTTTAATCTCCTGCATATAATTTATATACACAAATCATGAAGTCGCTGAGAATGCCTACCCATCCTAGGAGGGAGAAAGAAAGTTTAGTCTGAAAAAAATTCGAGTTCTTCTGGCCACTAACAATTTCTAACAACAGCACTCCGAAACTGAACACATCAGACTTCTCGGAAAATTGGCCTTGCATCACATATTCTGGTGGAATGTAGCCACTATCGCAAAAAGATATTAGTTATAGAAGCATTAGCCGTAGACAAATTCTGATGAAAAATAGGGTTATCAATTGACTCGAATATTTATTGGTAGTGCGGGTTCAAATAACACTTACTATGTTCCAACCACATGGTTTGTTTCTGCCTGAGTTTGGTCAATCCCGAAAATTCTTGCCATTCCAAAGTCTGATATTTTGGGCATCATTCCTTCATCAAGTAAAATGTTGCTTGCTTTTAAGTCCCGATGAATGACTTTCAGTCTAGAGTACTTGTGAAGATAAAGAATTCCTTGGGCAACTCCCTCTATTATCCGAAAGCGTGTGCCCCAATCTAAACTATCTTTCTTGAATTCATCTGAGAGAAACATAGTGATTTTGTTAATTGGGGATTTAAACTGGAGACTTAAGGCTCCCAGCAAATGATATTTCAGAAATTAAGTTTTAGAACAGGTAACAAGTACCAAATAAGAATGTGTCTAGGCTTCTCTTCGGCAGGTATTCGTAGATTAGTATTTTCTCTTCATCGTCAATGCAGCAACCCAATAGGCTCACGAGATTCGTATGCTGTAGTTTTGCAATTAGCTTCAACTCGTTCATGAACTCCTCCAGACCTTGAGACGATCGCTTAGAAAGCCTTTTGATGGCTACCATCCCAAACTCCGATAAAAACCCCTGAAACGAAATAGCAACACTATAACCTTCTACTCGAACATAAAGATAAATCAGTATGTGCATACATATATATCCATCTGACACAATTATCATTAAGTGGTCACCTTATACACGGGGCCAAAACCACCCTCTCCAAGTTTGTTTGCTTCATCGAAGTTGTCTGTAGCATCGATTATTCTAAACAAGCTGAATTGCAGCAACTCTATATCATCTTTTCCAGCAAGGGGTGTAGTTGACATCGAGTTAACAAGTGTAGACTTCTTACATACCCAATCTATATTTACAAAGCAATTAGGAACTGATGTGAACCAAAATGACCTTATGCTCACTTGATAGGAATAAGAAATTCAAAACGGTAACTGTGTACCTTTCCTTCTAAAGTATTTCCGGTTGAGGATAAATGCCACAACTGCAACAAGAAAGAATGCAGAGACCGAAGCAACTATTATTGCAACAAGACCTTTGTTTTTGCGAGCTGAATGTTCATTTCCACCACTTCCATCTGCAAGAACATCATAACAGTAATGAAATCATCGCTGATATCAAAAGATGAAAATGTAAATAGGAAACAACCTTTGAATGGATGCAAAATAGTGCAATTTCTAAGCTTTGGATATTGTATTGTTCTCTACCTAGTAAATAAGTTTCAAGGGTACTAAAATCATCTATGTGAATGCCTCCACAACCTACTCCATATCTTCTTTTCAAACACTTTTCACATTAAAAGTAATTCAGAAGTACTATACAAAGAAAACGCATGTATTACCTAGCTCAGATGCATGAACACGAACATAGAGATCTTGGCCAAAACCGTTAAGACCAGCTGAATAGTTATGTGTCAAATCGACCAAGTCGCCAAACCAGTTTAAACAATTGACACTAGAGTCGGTACTGATATTCGCATATGCAAAAGCACTGCAAGAGCAGTTCCTAGAACACACGATTTCACATTCCTCGAATGTCATATTCCCCAATGAAGTCGAATGATCAGGCCATTTCATCCTCGGAAGCCTCATGAACCTATCATTCCCATCGCATTGCAGATCTTTTCTCCTCACACACCCTCCACCATAATTCCCCTTATCCCAATCTTTCTGAGATTTCGGTTTAAACCCTGTCAAACAACAGCAAACCGAGTCCGAATCGTTTTGCTCACAGGTCCCAAATGCACCACAGCGCGCATAGAATTCACAATCGGTGGCGGGCACCTGCCACCGTATCAACCATTTATCACTCTTTTTTTGCCTCAAGAATGCCTGAATATGACCATCTGGAATCAAGATGAACCTTATTTGAATTGAGGTGTCAGCATATCCATAGCTGAAATATTCATCATCATTTTCTGTAGCAAAAGAATAATATGCAGAATATCCCAGTGTGGGAAAGTACCTACTATAAGTAAACCCATCCTGATACAAATTGCTCCTATAATAAGGTTTATCTTCTTTCCAAATCAAAAACTGGGGAGATCCTTTAGGATCCATTCCCCACGAGAATTTCCCTGGCCGGGGATCATCTCTGCCTATCCAAGATCTGATTAAGTTCCGTTTCCCAGTTTTCTTGTTTACCTTTAGCCTCATCCCCGGCATTAATGCATCGCTATCGCCATCAAAGCTTTCCCAAACAATGCTCTCACCCTGCTTCACAATAAGATCTCCCGAATCTAGCAGTAGGGCGACCCCGACCGACGAGTTTCCGGCGAATCCGCCGCCGGAGATATTCGTTGACCATATATTATTTCCTCCGCCGTCCAAAAGCACCAAATTCCCATCATCCCCGAGCTTGAGAAGGGCTTCGGAATCTTGGGGCAAAGGAGAATCTCTGTTGGCGACCCAAATCACAGTGTTGTTGTCGGTGTTGTACCATATCCCGAGAAAGGAAGAAGAAGAGTTCCCGGGGCGGAAGAATCCCAACGCGAAGTTCCCGCCGGTGGAGACTAAAGTCCGGTTCGGAGTAACCGATTCGCCGCGTCTGAGACTATCAGTGCCCACTCCAAAATTACAGAAAAAACACAGAAACGCTAACAGAACACACGAAATGCAACAAACCCATCCCATATCACCCGCCATTACTGACAACTTTCTGCAAATTTAGCTTTCCCGGGCAACACCCATAGATGGAGGAAAGGTCTATGACAATGATTTGTACTGAACGGCTGAGCTTGACGGAAATGATGGTGATTGGGCGGCGGATATTGCTTTACAGAGGTGGCGGCTACCGGAGATTGGTTGTGAGGTTTTGTATAATTGTTGTTGATGAGGTCTGGACATGCGGGCTGCACTAAAGCTTCCATTATCATCGCTATATGTTATTTTAATCAAGTTAGCAAGCCACAACCATATGCAAAATGCTTAAATAAAGAAATGGAGTATTTTAATGTTTACCTAAATTGAGTTGTAAAGGTGGTGGATTGAGGAAGGAGTGACTGAGTGAGAGAGCAGTGAGACAATGGTCAAAAGTAGGACACTATGACCCTATAATTACGTAGGATAAAATCTAGGAAAGAAGATCTATTCAATTCTAATATGAACGTGGGGGGATGGGACGCACGTGGTAGGATGATGCTGGTTTTTTTTTCAATGAAATAGAATTGAAAGAAATCGATTCAAAAAAAAAATAGAATTGAAAGAAATCGTAATAATTAGAGATGACGAGGTAAGTTAGATCCATATAAATTAATTTAGACTCAATTTATGTGTTATATTATTTGGATTGATAAAATTTTTTATCAATGATGATCTTTTTTTAAGAAAAAACTTTCGACTAATAGGCCACATCAACTCTAGTTTTGTCGTAAATCCAAAGTGTAACTAGTTACCTTTTGACAACTCGTAAAAAGAAGCTAGTTGCATCATTTTTATATGTTTAAGGATTCAATTGAAGCCAAGCACCTTGTGCTCAATTGGCATGTAGTGGCCACCCTCAGATGGGAGGTCATGAGTTCGAGTCTCAGTGGAGGAGATCTCGAAATTGACTCTTTGTGCTTCAGCAGGTTGAGAAGTTGTATTCAAAAAAAAAAAAAGGATTCAATTGAAATTTTAAAAAGTTGGACAGCTCATTTGACACTTTAAAAAAAAAAAATTAATAAGTGTAATTGAAGGCTATATCCTTCATTTATGTTCGTTTTTTCCTTTTATATATATATATATATATATATATATATATATATATATATATATATATATATATATATATATATATATATATATATATATATATATATATATATACACACACACGCGCACATTATGTTTTAAGAGTTGTATTATATAATATTTTGGTCAAAATTACCCCTACCATTATAATTTCTGTTATCTTTTTTTAACTATTGTTGCCATGCAAATGCATCCACCATATATATTTATATTTCTTCAATGTTAATAACATAATAGACATTATATATTGGAGTACTATATATAACCTAAAATATAATTATCAAATTTATAAAAAAATTATGTACACTATTATTATTATTATTATACAATAATATAAATATCTAAAATCTAAATAAATCTAAGTTTTTAATATAAAGTACTAATATTGGGCATCCATATTTTAATTAATCGAAGTCCGTCATGTATTTCGTGAGCAGAATAGGGTTGTTGATGCCCTTGCGAAACCTGTCATTCTGAGGCATTGGGATTTTAATGAGATGAATGAAGTTCCCATCGGTTTGACGAGGATATTTGAAGACGATCGTATTGGTGCACGATTTAACCGTAGAATCCCCATTAGTGGGATTACCGTCAGTCTGTAATTTTTCTTTCTGTTGCCTTTGGGTTAACCCCTCATCTTTGATAAACAAAAAAAATATTATACACATCACTAATTTAAAATTTTTAATAAATTAATTGGGAGAGTTGGGTCGATTATATGAAATGGTGGCCTAACTCAAACTAAATAGTATTGTGTTCTGGACTTCTGGTGAGTTGGGGCGGACTAACCCACTTAGCATCACTATAGAAATCATGAACATCCCTAAGGATTTAACACCTTCGACTAGGAGTCAAGAGTGAAAAATTTCAGGCTTATTGATTTTATTGAGACAATCAATTATGAGCAAGCTAAACTAGTTTATTTATTTGTGTTCTTTTACCAGCTAATGTATAATGACTGCGAGTTTCCTTCGTTACCCAAAAAAAAAAAAAAAAAAACTCAATCACATGAACTCAATAGGTATTCAACTTGCATAAGAGTTTGGCTTCTATAAATATAAATATAATAGAGATAAACAACTCCAAAAAAGTTCACGGATGAATGGATGATGCTGTTTTTTCAGAGAAATGGAGAGTGGGGGAATCATTATATTCCTTAAAGTTTCCTTGATCATGGATTCATGGTTGGCTTCCAACCGAAAGATAGAATTTTAAATTCGATTTTACATTTTTTCAAAAAAAAAAATCAATTTTACATGTGTTGTGGTAATAGAGTACGGTAAATTATTTTGTGAACATGTGTCTAAAATACACAATTTACATACTAAATATCCACAATTTATATATTGAATGTCTATAATTTACATACTAAATATTCATAATTTAAATTGTGATAGGTCTAGTTTAAAAGTGTACCTGGGTTCATGGTATAAGTATTGTGGTAATACTTGCGAAGCTGAAATGCCCATATTGTCACATATTGTATGGTGGGCTATTAAGCTTAGGGATTGATTTTAAAAAAGATAAGCAGCCTAATAAAACATCCAAAGAAATCAAATCACAAAATACGTTTCACATATAATAACATTTTTTTATATATATAAATAAAGCTTATTATATTCCATTCATAAGATTCCTATCCTTTCATAATTCATTCTATATATGTATATGTGTATTTGTTATAAATAATGTTTGTGCTGGAGGATAAGCAAATCGATAGTACGTGTAGGAAATTTTGATAATCACTATTTATATATTTAATTTAGAGAGATTATTCTAATTAATGAACATTATATTTATTTGATTTGATTTATATTTTTTTGAACTCTATTTTTATTTTGTACTAATTAAACTAATAAATAAGACAAATTATATTATGAATCAGAGTTCACCTTGCATTGTGGACTTGATTCAAAATAACATTGATATTTTTTTTTTTTGAATACTACTGACTTAAGGCTCGAACTCACCACCTCTCGTATAAAGAAAAGGGTTTGATGTCACTGGACCACAAGGTCCTTGCAATTAACAATTAGGTATCTTCCATTGACATATTATGTACATGTAAATAAATTGAAGGTACATAATATGTTATTAATTATAATAAGTACATAATTTATTAATTAGATGTGCATAATATATTAACTGTAAGTACATAATACATTAATTGTAATTAGTAAATAATATATTAACTGCATGTAGTTAATATATTAACTACATATACATAAAAGCTAATGACCTTGTGGTTTAGTGGCACCCGGTGTCCTAATTTACATTCCCACATGAATAATGAGAGTATGTTCAAACCACAGTGTAGACAACTGTTTACTCTTTGTGCTTCAGTAGTGTCATTTTAGATCAACATTCATAATATTAGGTAGATATGATCTATGGTATAAGCAATAAATTCAAGTTAAGTAGTTGGGCCTTTGTTTTTTCTTTGGATCATTATGTAAGATCTTATTACTACATCTTTTTTTTTTTTTTTTGAAAGAAAGATCTTATTACTACTACTGTTGTCTTTCATTCAATATTATCTTGTTTGGAAAATTGGCCCACCCAAATTATTTAGCCCTTTTAAACTTTAGTCTCTAGAGTACATGTGGTCCAATTTATTTAAACTACCCAGTCGACCCTAACATTTTCAGCAAACTATAATATGAAGCGTTGATAAGTGTCTTTTTTTAAGATAAAAACTTAATGCATTAAATCAGAAGTCAGAATGTTCACAAGGAATAAAGGACGAGAGTACAGTCACTTTCTGCAATCTGACTCAGAAACGGCTTGCCGAGCGATAGTATGGGCTGCACGATTCACAGATTGTCTAGCAAACGAAAAACTACATCATGAATTTGAGGTGCAGTTTCTTTTACATCATCAATAATAAGACCAATGAAGAATTAAAAGGTTCAGTCAATAAAGCATAAAAAATAAGCTTGGAATCAATTTCAACATCCACATCTCCTAACTCCAACTCCTTCAACCAACTAAGCGCTTTCCGGATACTTACAGCTTCAGCCTCTTTGACACTGAAAGACCCAACATAATTCTTGGCTTTTGCTGCAATGGAACGACCATATATTGAATGTCCATTTAATATATTAAAAGTTTATTTTTAGGTAGTATTCTAAAAAATGAAATTCTAGTACAGTATATTAAAAATGAACTTCCAAAAATTGAATATTCAATACATATTAAAAATGAATCTTATATTAATGGTTTATGATATAGTACGTGGTTGAACATTTTCTTTCTGTCTTTTCGAATATAGTCTACATGCAGCTTTATAGCTAATGCATTTAGAAAGAAATTATGTTCAAGTAAGCAAATATGGCATGGTTAGAGGAGTCTATCTATCGTATAGAGGCTTTATTTATTTTTTTTTTTAAGGAAAAGGGCGTCGTGGCCTAACCGTCGAGGTAAAGTCGGAACCTAAAAGATCGAATGGAACAATCTATAGACAAGTAAATCCCTTAGGAATTCCAAGGTACTCCTTTCTTTATTAAGCGGTAGCGGATTGATCATTTGAGGGGAAAATTTTAAGTCCATTCCTACTCAGCAATTATTATAGATCATAGTTTACATTGCAATCTGAACCATTAATATGCATATATGTTAATTTTTATTATACTAAAAGTTTATTTTTAGTGCATTGCATGTTATTTTTTGTATGCTATCTAAAAATGAATCTTCAATATAATATATTAAAATGAATATTTAGTGTACTAAAAAAGAATATTTATAAATGCTCCACTTTCTATTCTTTCAATGTGGGTCATATTTTCATTTCCGGTGCTTGGTTGCATTCTAGAAAATTGTCTTGGTGTTTTGGTTCATTTTTCAGAAAATGAGCAGAATTGTATAATTAAACATTTTAATTATTCTATTTAGAATATAACAACATTTATAATAATAATAAAATAAATAGTAGTGGTGGTGGTGGTGGTGGTAGTGGTGATGGTGGTGGTAGTGGTAGTGGTGGTGATGATGTGATGGCAGTGGTAGAGGTGGTGGTGTGGTGGCGTGGCAGTGGTGTTGTTGATGGCAGTGGTAGTTGTGGTAGCGTGGTGTTGGTAGTGGAGGTGGTGGTCGTCGTGGGGGTGGTGGTGGTTAAGGGTGGCATTTCGGTTTGGGTTATCCGAATCGAGTCGAATTGAAGAGAAACAAAACCGAACGGTTAGGTTTTGATTTATTAAAAAAAAAAACGATTGGTTTTATATTTTAATTTATAAACCGAATGTTTTTTTTTTTCGGTTCAGTTAAAAGCCAAACCAAACAAAAAAAAAAATCGAATGGTTTTTTTTATATATATACATATTAAATAATTATATATTTTATTTATAATCAAATACTTTTATATTTACAAATTTAGCGAAATGTATATACTAAATTAAATCTCCAATTTTTTAACCCAAATTTTCACAATTGTTCTTTGTTCTCAATTTTTCTTTGCGTGTTTGTGACGTTGTTGTCGGATGGCACACGTAGGTGGAGAAGTCAGTTCAGTTTGGACTTATTTTAGATTGAGAATTTTGAAATATGCATTGTGGACTTATTGCTTAAATTTTCAAAGTTATTAGTGAAAATAAATAAATAATTATGTGCGCAAGAGAACTAACTAGTGAATGTTTGAGTTCTCAAGCAGAACCAAATTCAAGTCAAAACCAAATTTTTTCAAACCGAACTAAAATTTGAAACCGAATGATTTCATTTTTTCAAAATCGAAAAAAAAAAAAAAAAAAAAAGGAAATCAAACCAAACCCGAAAAAATTGAACCAAAAATTGAAACGCCCACCTCTAGTGGTGGTGGTGTGGAAATTGGAAATTTGACTCCTAAAGAATAAGGGAAGTCATTTTCCAAAACAATGAGGGTATTTTCCTTGGCAAAAACTTGTGTGAGACCGTCTCACGGTCTCAATCCGTGAGACGGGTTGGATCTTTGATTAATGAGGTTAAAAATTTCGACTCATTAATCAATGATTTGACCCATTAACTAAAGATCCGAACCGTCTCACGGATTGAGACCCGTGAGACGGTCTCACACAAGTGTTACTCATTTTCCTTTGACCAAACAGTCATTTTTCTTTGACTCACATTTTCAACTCTTTACCAAACTCATAAATTATTTTCCAGATTTTCAAACATAGCCTCATAATAGTTATATTTTCTCCCTGAAGCCATTTATCTCCATGTGCTTCTAAGTTTCATTTTTTTTTTTTTTTTTGCTAAAGTGTCATTCCGCATCATGAACAAAAAACGATTCTTCATGCCGCGCCCTCACATTTCATAACTGCTGATTCGATGCATTAACCAAATTTTTTTTTTCGTCTAGACTTTTTTACATGTTTTCCTGTTACCCTGATGACATATATGGAGCCGGTTATAATATGATGTGGAGCGTAATTTTTATTATTTCCTCCAAAATTTAACTATTAATAGTGCACTGTCGTCTCCCATTCACAAAATACTGAGGTTCGACGACTCAATTTCGTACTTTTTCCCTACCATCAATAAAATCACAAATATAACGGGAATTTTATTCTATTGTAATCCACATATGATTTCCATTTTTAATATAATTAGTACTACAAGAGATAAGTGTCTTTTTGAATTCCAAATATAAGCATTATTATAGGTGGAAGAAATTCATAACAAGCAATTCAAGGTATAGTGGTTAACGATTTTTATCAAGTATTATATGTTGTCGTCAACTGTCGGCCTTTTTTTGGATGTTATTGATAACTTTTAGAACATATATGCCACTAGCTAAAAGTATTTTGCCTTTTTTTTTTTTTTTTTTTTTTTTTTTTTTTTTTTTTTATACCCAAATGGGTAAGTATACAATATTAAATATTTAATAAATATTTTATTATAATCATCGAATATATTTTTTTTTACCACTTTGCATTGATAGATCGATTATCGATACACATTCCCAAATGTAGGGTAGGGTTTATTTATATTTTTTATTTAATTTTGTTATTTTAAAAATTATTATGTAAGAGAAAAACATGAATTAATGGAAGTATTTAATATGCTCATGGAGTGTGGATGAGATATATGACATATGATGACTTTTTCAACTTAATTAACTAGAAGTCATGATTTTGATCAGTGCTTGAGAATGCTGAGGATGTTAGATATAAACACAATATAATATAAAATTAATGTAAGTTAGCCTAACCTTGAAGTAGCAGAAGAAAAATAGATCAAATGTACCTCTATTATAGTTCGCATCTTCATGCTTGTCTCGTTGCCTTTGGAAATTTATCTAACACTTAACTCAGGACCTTAGATGGTGCATTTCACGTTAATTGTGCAATGCAAGTACCAATGAAACTATATAATATAAACGCTATATCTCATCAATATAGACATATACTAAGGTAACTCAGTAAACTACACAAAATTCTGTTTATTTAGTCTGACCAAAACTCTTAAGAACCCTAGTAAAACTTGCCCTACAAATCCACTTAATTAATATATTATACATTACAGAGCAAACTTTTAGTTAAAAAAAAAAGAAAGATATTTGATATTTTAATTGATAATAAAGATTTATCCTTGGTTAATATATGCTGTTTTTTTAGCACTAAAACATGTCTGGAATAAAATGGTTCCTCCAAATCCAATAAGGCACAAATTAAGAAAAGCTTTTGTAGCCATTGGTATATATAACATCTCGAATTTAATTTTCATTTTGTTAATGGGTTTTAAAAACAATACATTTATTTAATTAAAGTTTTATACCACCCTATTCTTCTTATTTAATAATAAAAATACAAAACTAATTAATCGGGTTTCTGTCGAGTATATATACTAGCTTAATTTTATTGAATAAAATGAAAAGAAATAAAATTATGACTCATATTTTTTAACCAATTGAATATATTATGTTAATTTAGAGTAAAAAGTGAAGATACATATAATATTATTCTTAAAATTTGTTCAAAAAAAATTCTTAAAAATCGTTTGATCGGTAAACAAGAAAATTAAACTTTTCTTACAATTTAAAAGGTGAAAAAATTAATTGTTATTTTGGTAGGCACTTTGATCTCTTGGAAAGTGTGAGTCCATTAGGAATGTAATTCTTTGAAAAATGATACAAGTTATGGGTGATCTGATTTGTTAACTCAACCAAAATTTATTCAATTACTTTTGTGTCTTTTATTACACTTTATTGTTTGTACTAATATTTATACACATGATGCGTAAAAATAAGTACGTGTCAAACATTGACACTTAATATTAAAATTATTATTATATTAAAAAATAACATAAACCATATAATCTTTATTAAATTAAAATGATTAATTATTAATTTAGTTTTTATGTTAATATTAAGAAGATTTAATTATTATTTTTTATTAGATATATATTTTATCTATATGTATTTGTCTAAGAAAATATGTAAATGATACTCCATTTATATAGTAAAATATATTTGGTTTAATATAGTATTTAATTTAGTAAATTATTTTTGGTAAATAATTTATTAAGATAAGTACAATTAGTATTTGATGGGGCCTAGAGGGCGGCATGTCCCAAATGATAATTGAAGTGGAGGTGGCTTGACTAGAAAGGAGTCAGTTTAAGTAAGAGAAGAGTGTTCTTTGCAGGGAGGAGTCCAATGCAAAATTTGCAGGGATAATGATAGCCTAAGGGTGTATTTCGCAACTGGATATGTAGCATAATCAAGGAAAAACGTGTGGGGGAGGTACAATACGCCCAGAATGTAAAGGTGACAACCCCATCAACGGATCTCGGCCATCTGGGAATTGTTGAACCCCTAGGAGCCATAGCATACCACTAGTAGATGGCCGACGAACCGCTCCTGAGTAGGGCTAGTTTTTTGATTTGCGGGGTCCTGTGCTAGTAACTAAGTGAGTCCCTATCACGCAATGCGCATTACTAGTATATATATATATGTGTGTGTGTATATATATATATATATATATATATATATATATATATATATATATATATATATATATATATATATATATATATATATATATATTGCCTATTTCTAATACTTACAGAAGTCTTTTAACCGGTTTTCAAGAAACTCTTATTGTTATATATTTTATATATAGTACCGTTAACAACACATTCGGTTCGCGTAATGAATTTTGATAAAATAAGAATTATATTCCATTAAGAATGGAATATGCAATGAATAGAAAAGAAATTTAATTTCATTGTTTGGTGCGGTAAAAATAGATTTTGAAAATGTATTTTAGTATTTGGTCTCATGGGAAATAAATAAATAAATAAATAAATATATATATATATATATATATATATATATATATATATATATATATATATATATATATATATATATATATATGAGAAAATATGCTTATATGTAAATAGTGAGAATTGATTTGACTAATCTATTTTTTTAAAAGGTAATTTGACTGATCTATTTAGTTCATCATTTGAAAAGAAATTTTGAAAAATAAGAAGGAAATTAAAAAACAAAACAATTGACGTCGTCAAAAGTATCGGATAAAATGGCAGGCAGAAAAGGGAGTAACAACAGGTGGGAATCAACAACAATGTGGGAGCTGAGGTCACTCTCAATTAGGGGTGTAAACGAATCGAATCGAGTCAAATACTTTAGTATTCGATTCGAATTCGATTATTTTGATGAGTATTCGAATTCGAATTCGTTTAGTGTTCGAATCCTAAATTCCGATTCGTATTCGATTCGACCAATTTATTCGAATATATTCGATTCGACTCGAATATTCGAATTCGAAATGACTATCTTAAATTTTTTCTAAATTTTCAATAAATTAAGATAAAATATAACAAAAATTTTGATTATTGGGAAAACTGAAGGGTGAAGCACTTAAGCGGCTGCTCTCACTTTTATTTTAGCCTAGGGTTTATGCATTTACTAATTTAGTTTTTATATATATATATATATATATATATATATATATATATATATATATATATATATATATATATATATATATATTCGAATACTATTCGAATCGAATCTATCCTGATTTGTATTTGGATTTGAATAACATTCGAATCAAAATGTGTATTCGAATTCGAATTCGTATTCGAAATATTCGAATTCGAATATAACTATTCGAATTCGAATCACGAATCGAATCAAAATTATTTGATTTGTTTACACCCCTACTCTCAATACGAGAATTGAAATTAAAAGCAATTTGTGTTGGGGCAATTCTTTATTTGTATAAAATTAAGTTCCATCTACAATGGAGAATTTTTGGAAAAGCGTAGATTGTCAGGAAACGTGTGAAACTATACGTATTTCGTGCACAGCAACTCCAATTAGGCGTTCTCTTTCTCTATTATCTCTCCTATATTACTTTTAAAAAATTATGTAAAAAACTAAACTGATATTGATGCTCTAAGCACTATCTATCCATTACATTTCCCACAAATCAGGACTACTTATTATATATGATGTAAAAAGATATTGAAGTATATAGGAATTAAATGAAAAAATAAGGACTCATATTTCTTTTTACCTCAAAATTTTATTTGTTTTTGAATTAGACTCATGCATTTTCAAAAATAGGAACATTTTTGTTTTGAAATTTTTTAAATTATGACAACCCAAGCATTTTGAAATGTTTTGAGAGAGGAATGTGTCCAAAATACGAAGCGTTTTGTCTCGAGAGTTTTCATACGCCATACGATGCATTCCTATCTGATCTAGTAATGGACTAATGGAATATATTCTTTCTATTTTCAAACAATTTCATTCTTCCAAGTTCCAATGGAGAATATATGTTTAATATAAATATATGATTTAACATAAGCTTAATAATGTTTAAACTATGAGAAGCCTAACCTTGTAATTGCGGAAATTTTAGAATGATCGAGATATCTTATCTCTGTCATAGTTTGATAGATGTTTTTTGTTTGTTAGTCATTTTGTTCACCACTTCTCTCTTGAATACTAGATGGTGTAACAACCATTATAGACTATTACAAGGTAGTATCTGGTTCTCTATCGTGTCATCTGAGCACAATGTGCTTGACATTGAATAACTAAGTTACTTCAATTGACTAAGGCTCAGTTTGGTAAACTAGTTAGCCTATCAGTCAATTTTGACTTATTTGATTACGATTAGTTGTTTAGTCTTATTTGATCACAAATCCTACTGAAGCACAAAGAGTCGACAATTGAGTCTTATTTGATCACAAATCCTACTGAAACACAAAGAGTCGACAATTGAGTCTTATTTGATCACAAATCCTACTGAAGCACAAAGAGTCGACAATTGCCTCCACTGAGGCTCGAACCCACTATCATCAATGTGGGAGTGTAAACTGGGACACCGGGTGCCACTAGACCACCACAATTACTTAATTAATATATAATATATAATATCTTATTCTATATTGGAAATTCTTACCGAATAATTAAAGTTGGAAACTAAAGTGGAGAATTAGGATCTTCATTCTTTAAATGGAAAAAAAAGTTGGAGAACAAAATTAGAGTGTTGGGAAAGACAAATTAAAGCTAAATACGGAAGCAAAAGACATTACAATAAAAATGGGTAATGACGATCATCCACCATTTCCCATTTTAAGAACAGGATTAGATGTTTTCCAACTTCAAAAAGAAAATTGAAATTGTATTTTTTTTGTTTTTTTTTTGTTTGTTTTGGATATTTTAGTTTGAAAATATTAAGGGCAACCCCAATTGAGTTAGTGAGACAACTAGCTTGGTAACTACAAAGGTTTAAAATTCAACTCCCCGTGAGAATTGTCTATCAGTCTTCTTGGTTTGAGCTGGTTAGTTATGGACATCTTAGACTAGTTTACGTAATTATGATCCTTTACAAGTTAGGATTACAAGGCAAGCTTTCTCATAAATCAAAGTTTGGAAATATTATGACATACCAGTACATACACAACCTTTATTTTTCTATTTTGTTTTTCTAAATATAACATCTTTATGACCTGAGCCTACCTTGGTGTTGGGTTAGAGGGAAGCAATTAGGTGGGAAATGAATTGCAAATCCATGGGAGATGAATAATATAATGTTTGAATAAAGTGGTAATTTAAATTCCAATGTTTGGTTTGCAGGAATAAAATTACTGGGAATTTCAATTCCTATGTTTGATATACATGGGAATTGAAAGGGAATAAGTAGTATAAAGTCCAAAATATTTATACCCACCACCGCCGCCGTCGCCGCCGCCGCCGCCACCATCATCATCATCATCAATAAATCCTATATGACCAAATTCAAAATTTGCTTTTGAAAATTTATGTAACAAGGTGTAAATAAACCCTAGAATTGCATAACGAAAGTAATAAAATGGATAATGGAATTTTGAGAAAACATATTTGATTAGGTTGGTTTACTAATTGACGTTTTGTGTAGAGAGTAGAAAAATCCATTGAATTGAAATAAAAAAGGAGTGTCAAAACATTGTGGTCTAGTGGCACCAAGTTGTACTCCCATATGAGGTTATGGGTTCGATATATCCTCTGTGTGTTCGGTATATGAAGATATACTGCATTGTAACTAATCGCTCTTGTTTAAGACTTTTCTAATTGACAAAAGTCCTGATATGTAAACTTTTTTAAATTTAAAAAGAATTTAAGCTTTAAAATCTCACCAAATTTTTATGCAAAATCCAAAATTTCACCATTAAGTTTCCTCCATCCAAATACAACTTACAACCCATTATGTTGCCAATAGATCGAATATTTCATTTGCAGTAGTCGCGTAATCATCATTAACTGGTATGAACATTTGCTTGAGGAATTTGGGCCCTGAATGAATGGCTGTAGAATCAATACTTTTTGAACAATGGGAGAGTGGAATCCTATATATGATTATGATGTAGCCAAGCTTTAGGAGAGTGGAATACTATATACTAAAGAAAATAGAACGGTCGAGCCAAGCTTTAGAACGATCATTATTGTGTGGATCATGGTTCTCACCCCATACTATCAAATAATGTATATACATTCAGTATAAAAATAATGTACTTTTAGTATATTAAAAATGTATATTGTATTTCGGGGATGCACATTATTTGTGTACTGAATGTATATTATATGGTATAATGTACATTCAGTACACAAATAATGTACATTTAGTATATTAAAAGCGTACTTTTTGTTATGTTCCACACAGCACTATGTGGACCATGGTCCATATAATAATTTGTCGCTTTCAAATATTAGGTCTGGGTCTGCTAAAGAAATTTAAGGCCTAAGTTTAGAACTAAACTTGTATGTAAGTTTTTTTTAAGGCTCAAGTCTAAGCCTACAATTGGCATGACCCCTATTTATAAGCATATTTATTAATTTGTAGGCCATTAATTTTTTTTTTTAATAGTGACAACAGTGACCGAGAAAAGAGATTTACGAATTTACGTGGACAACGGTCAAGAATCACTGCCTCTTGGTCGCAGAGGAGATAGTGAGATTAGAGAGATAGATTTACAGAATTGGGATTTTGGGGGGTTAGGGTTTGGTAATTGGTATATATACTTGGGGTTATATTGTAAATATAAAAATATTATATATATATATATATATATATAGTAGAGTTCATGTGCGGCTTACACCACTAATGTTAACAAAATACACAACTCAAAGTTAGGAAATGCATAACACAAATATGTATCATTAGGTACGCATTACCAAAAAACATATTACTAGATATGCAAATATACACCACACAGTGTTCGGAAATGCACAATGGCCCGTTTTGTTCTTGAAAAATAATTGAGGATGAACAGAATTTAAATTCAATAGAAAAGAAATTACTAGAAATATTTATTTCATTGTTTGGTTTGGATCGAATTGTTAAAGGATAATGAATATAAATAATACTATGCCCCTACGTGAAAATTATTATAAAGATATATGAGGTAATTTGGTCTAATTAGGTTGAATATTTTTTTCTGAAAGATTGTGAAAAGTAACATACCAAGAAGAGTAAAGAAAGTGCTCCAAAATTTTATGGGAAGCAATTTTGCAATGGAATTTGCAACAAATTTAAAAATAGTTGTAAATATTTTTTTAATATTTTAAAAAATTAATTCATTTGTAATAGAATTTGCAATAGAAAGAAATTTCATTACAAATATAAAATTATAATGGATTAATTGGGATGTAATAAATTCCATTTATTTTGTTGTGAAGGAGTTCATTATAAAATAATTTTATCAAAGCTAGCTAAAATATGTTGGCCATCGGGCCATTAGCCGAGTTCAGTCCATCATCAATTCAAAATGGGGTGTTGTGACTTACTATGGAGAAATGTAGTTAAATGGTTAATGTCTATCTATTTATCACCAATTGGTATATGGCAATAGATCACCAAAGAACTTCGTGGTTAAGCATGCTTGGAACTTATTGAAAAATAAGCATAATTCAGTGTTAAGATCCAACAAAATATAATTGGTATGCATTTAATTTGATTCTCAATCTTACAATTAATAATTATTTATCAAACACATTGCTAGGATTACATACATAATCTTAGTAAACTATGAGCATTTTAAGCATCTAAAAGAACATCATTATTATTATTATTATCAAGGTCATCATCTTTTGTTTGACTATCCTCCGTGCTTGTCTTATTGTTTTTTATTTCACCATAGAAGTATGAAGTGAATCCCCAGAGGGAGAGGGCAAGAGAAACGCCCTTCTCAGCTCCAAATTTCTCTTTGAAGAAGACGACGGCCAACACCTCCGTGACGGAGAGTAAGGTGGCGAGTAGAATGCCGGAGAGAAGAGACGAACCGTAGCAACTCACACCCACCATTCCTAGGAGAAGTAGTTGCCACACGATGGCACTACATATTACGACCACATAGTATGTTCCTTCTTTGAAGTCGAATCCTCTTGCCTCCGATGAAATTGCCTGCCAAATACAACAATAGTTTAGGAGATCAGAATTCATGCTCACACAGACAGCTCGGTTAATTTCTGGTTGGTTGATTGTGGATAAGGACAAATTTACAAGAATTTCTAGTGATTTCGTAAATGAATTTATGACAGCATCTTGTATTGTCATTTTATACAATTGTGGTCAATTAAACTTTATCCTAGATAAGAAAATGAAGGCCACTTCTAGTGATGGTCCCAACTATAAAGGTGATTTATTAGGGCATTTGAAATGTTCTTTATACCTATAGCATAGGATCAGTCAGTCCCAAAGTTATTAAAAGTGTAAAATTAGTCTCTTAAATTTTTTATTTTTTTTCATGTAGCATTATTAATCTTGCATAATAAAAATTGTTAACTGATTAACGAAGAAAAGTGTTAGCCATAATCTAAAGAGGTCTTTTTGTGCTTATTTTGTATAGCCTTCTTTCTCCTACAAAAGTGCTTTAACCTACCTAGTTCATCCCCAATAATTAAAAAAGTGTAAGAATAACTTTGAGAATCAATTGAGTCTCAGAATAAGTCTACACTTTTTTATGTTGGCCCAAAATGGTACTTCGTATATAGGAAGAAGAAGAAGACCAAAAAGACCCTGTCAAATTAAGACTCTTGTCTTTTTTTAAGAAAAAAAAAACAAAACAAAAAAAAAAAACAAACAAACGAACTAGAAACACAACTTTACAAAATTAAGAAATTAATTTTGCACCCAATAATTTAAAAATTAATTCTACACTGGCCCATATATTCTCTTCATTTTTTATACTTTTTAATTCTACAAATATACGGATAACACAGTATATCCACACATTTTTTTATAAAAAAAAACCCATATAAAATACTATCCTCACTCCCATACCGGTCCCACCTCTACCTCCCTTCTGTTACTCTCACGTTAACAATTAATTGAAAATGGCAAAATATTTCCAACGATCCAGACAGAGCTGTCTATTCAGTGGGCTATCTGATCTGGTTAGCTATTGCTACCCATGTTTATTATATTTCCTATCTGTCAACTGTAAACTATTCACGAGACAACTATTACATTTTATTAATAAAATAGATAATTATATGTCTGATGAAATGAAATAATGAATGAATCATTATTTTCATGTCGGAAGAATTATATGTCAATTCTTTTTACAACTCCTCGGTCACATAAGTCAAACATATTATTAATAAAACAATTTTGGTAGGTGCCGTGTCTGGGCCATAGTCATGTGAAGTTTTCCTAACTCTTTTGAAGTCTGAACAAAACGGAATCAAGGCGCCGTAACCGAATAAAGTGAGATGAGTTAGAAATTAAAAATTTTAAGAGCAATCTCAATAGTCAACTTTTTGAAATGATTTGTGAGGTGTGAGGGGAGAAAATAAAGAACAAGAAAATAGAAAAAAAAAAAGAAAAAGAAAATTAGAAACAGACAGATCTGACGAAACCAAAAAAAAAATAAAAAAAAATAGAGCTCTGACGCATCAGTGGACACATGCACTGCACGCGCCTGGCTGGGCATGATCTGTGCAGCACACGCACACACAATTACCTTTTCCTTCCCTTTTCTCTCTCTAATCAGGCCTTCGCTGTTCTCCCTCTCTCATCTCCACATAAATCATGTTTTCTCAAAAACCGTAAAATAACTACTATTGTTATTGCTCTAAGAGGTAACTTTAGGGCTTTATCCGCAAAATACAAAATACTTAAATGCTTTGATAGTAAATGGGTAAGTAATTAGGTGGGAGGCTAATGCCACAAAGAGTCTATCACATTGGGTATAACTCTTGTGACTAAAGGTGAAATCGTTCACCACATATACCCCTACACCTCGACGTTTATGGATGAGTAAATTATAATTAACTAGGATAGATTAGACTTTTCATCAATTTACACAAGAAATCCCTCATTTTGAGAGATTATTCTCACGTTACCCTGCTGAAACTCAATTATTAGTCTTATATAGTACAATTATTCTTCATCCTATGTTTTTACCTAGGAATCTAGGATTTATCACTAAGGAACCAATAGTCAATAGAATTTCCGGTGAGGGTATCATAAGATGTAATTTTAATGTTATTGAAGAGTACCTGGAAATCCTTATTGACGATCATTCCGACGGTGCAGAAAGCGGTGGCGAAGAAGGACATCACGCACTGCAACTCCAGAACGAAGGCGTACGTCATCCCTTCTTTCCCCATCTTATAAGTGTACTCAATCAACGGCAAGAAGAACCCATAGAGCGCCGCCGCGAGGAGCGTGAGCACGAATCCGAGGATATAATCCTTCGTGGACTCGCCGGCCGGCTTATCCCCGTCGGCGCCGATCGCCAACACGGCCGCGGCGGTGGTGAGCAGCACGATGGCGTTGACGGAGAACGGCGTGAACCGCTGCCGGACGAGCAAGAACGCAAAACCGGCGGTGAAAGCGAGCTGCGTGGCGAGGAGGAGCGAGGACGTCGAGACGGGGAGCTTCGACACCCCGAAGGCGTTCATGTAACCGTCGATGCCTAATAACAGGCCGATAAACGCGGAGGCGAGGAAGATTTTGGGGGTTAAGAAAGTGAGCTTAGCGGCGGGGCCTTGGGTCTTGCGGCGGTTGAAATAGGCGGCGGCGAGTGGGATGAACGTGACGGGAAAAGAGACGGTTTGGAGCCAGCTTGAGAACCAGACCCGCTTGCCGCCGTGGAGGAAGTAGAGGCGCGTGAGCAAAGGGCCGCCGCATTGGCCGATGGTTAGGATAATACAGCTGAAGATGAGGAGGAGACGACGCCTCAACCTCAAGTGTGAGCTACCTACAGAAGAAATCTCCATTTCTCAGTTTAATTTCAATTCCAACTGGCGTAGATGACAAGGGTACAAGTAGGTGTCTTATTATATAGATATGGAAATTTTTTTAAAATAATTATATGGATATGGAAAAATCAAAATACTCCAGATAAGAAAAAGTTATTTTATTATTTAACGTGATATATGAAATCTCAATAATAAAAGAACCCTCTTCTAAAAAAAAAAAAAAAACCTTGGCACAGTAATCGAGAGGCTGGAAAGTCAGTTATTGCACCGTGCATATTAGGGTCAAAAATGACAAATTTTTTTCCAAGCGACTCAAATAATGTATATTATTTTAAAGCATAAAGTATATTTTCCAAAAAAAAGCATAAAATATATTATTTTACCCTAGAAGTTTCATTATTCTAACACATAATGTACAGTATTCTAACTCATAAAATTCAACTGCGCCTTCACACAATAATTTACCCTACAAGGTAAACCAGTCTAGACTACTTCTTCCAAAAGTTGAACATCCAACTCTAAGGGCCTCATATGCCCCCGACTTGACAAAACATGTGAGAGAAGCTAGGTAAATCATGGTAACTTAGTGGTTCAGCAGACATTACTAAATGCAGGTGCGCAAAAGGGATTTGCCCACTTTAGACATAAACTCAAATCATCGCTGTCGAGTTTCAAACTTTATTCGGTATCTTCTCCCGAATACTGTATACCAAACCACTGAGCTAAACCCGTGCGGGCACCAGCCTAGATTAATTATGGCATGTTTGGTAAAGAGGAATTGTAAATTTTTTTCCACTCAATTCCAAGAAGTGAAATTTTTCAAAGTTTAGTTAGAGGAAAATAAATGCAAATCCCATCTCAGCCATAGGAATTGCAATTTCATAATCCTACAACTTTCTTTAGGAATTGCAATTTACACGGGCATTTTGGTCTTCATAATATTTATTGACTTTCAATTTCCATATATACCAATTAGTATAATTGCAATTTCGAATAATTATATTCATGCCTAATAGACAACTCTCACAAATAGTAAAACTTAAAATATTTAGTTACTAAATTAATTATATGATCAACTTAATTAGTTAGGTTCCCAATATTACGAAAACTAATATAATATCATTAAAATGAGAGAAGAGAAAAATGTGAGACATGATTCGTGAAGTAATGTGTACCGTGAAGTCTAAGAAGGATAGAAACAGAGAGAAAATACATAAATGTTCAGGAGATCCATTTTGAACGTCTTTACTTTTTTCTTCCCCGTTTTTATTTGCTTATCTAATTTCTTTGTCTAACAAATCTTAAGGGATCGTTTGGTTCACGAAATGTCATATTATCTTAAGGAATATTATTGTTAGAAATGTTAATTAGATTCTTGGTAATATTCTTGTGTTTAGTTAAAATTGAGGCACGTAATATAAACATATTCCGTTGAAAAGTTATTGTTTATATTATAATGTATATTTTACTTTAATACCTTCAACATATATCATGTATTCTAATGAATTAATATCACTTTTGGCCCCATGATTTTTGAGGTCTTATCACTTTTGGTGCATAGCTTTAAATTTTTTTAATTTTGGTGCCTAACTTTGTTATTTTTATCAATGACGGTCCTTGCTTCTAGCTAAATTGACGGCGAAATGTTGCAAGATTTTATATTTTAAGGGCAAAAGCATTATCCTAATGAAAGATCTTCAATATCTAAACAAAAGAAAAATCATATTAGGAAAAAAAGAAAGGTTTGTCAATCGTCAATGTTATAAATCTCATAGATCTCTATATAGTTCTTCCAGCTTGTCTTTCCCATTATTTACATCGATCAAACACCTATAAATATGATTTTACAGTGATTTTGTTTAGATATTGAAGATACTTCCTTGAGATGGCGATTTTACCCTTAAAATATAAAATCCAGCAAACATTTCGCTGTCAATTTGGCTAAAAAGACCAAAACTGATAAAAATAACAAAGTTAGGTACCAAAATTGAAAAAATTTTAAAGTTGTGTATCGAAATTGATAAAACTCAAAATTCGTGGGACCAAAAGTGATATTAATTCTATTCTAATATATGAAGTTCAAAGGTGATACTTTATTTTTCACAAAATTTAAAAAGAAAATATAACATAAATGTTGCAATTAAACATCTTTCACAAGATGGTTTGAAAGCACATTATCCGTAAGGGAGGTACTTTGGAAGCACCTTACAAGAGGTGCTTAAAAGCAGCTAGCACCTCTCGTCAAGTGCTTCCAAGTTCCAAAGCACCTTACGAGAGGTGCTTAATAGCAGCACCTATATATATGTTGCTTAACTTTTTGGTAATTATCGAAATGTTAAGCACCTTACGGTGCTGCTTTTAATTATACTACAGAAAGATCAAATGTTTATAATAATATTTATTATAATAATATAAGTTTAATATTATTATTATCACTATTATTATGTAGAATGTTGTGTCTCTTGTGTGGAAACGAAAACAATCAAAGAGCTAAGTGCCTAAGTAAGTAAAAAGGTTTACTTAAAGATGTTGAGGGAATACATTTCATCCAAAGCATGGAAAAATATGGCGTGCAGTGGATGGTATATTTGATTAATTGATTTTATGGGACAGTTACATTAAGTATAACTGTTGTTATCTTAAATATATGTTATTGTATATAACATATTAGATATTAAAAAAATTTAAAGTATTAATTATCTTTATTGCTTCCTAGAACTTCAAAGTGAGTATATAATATCGGATTTTGAGTTTATATTGAATATTGTGGAAATGCTATTTTAAGAGTTTCAGTACAAATATAAATAATTTTGACTTATATTTAACACAAACTTTTTATTTGTACCTAGTATAAGAGGAAGCACATCTATTTCTAGACTTTCTCATGATATATAAATGATAATAAAATGAAGTTATAAGAAGTGTATGTTTGACTTTTCATTGACTATCAACACTTTTTAATATTATCTCTTTTTCAACATGTATTACTTATTAAATGTTTTTCTCGTAGTACTAAAAATATATTTTTCTACTACAAGTATTCCAATTTTGACAACTAAGAATCACGTAGGCATCATTCTCAGCTTTATATGTAGACCACCATAAATACTATCATCAGCAATAGTGCAACACGTAATAAATTAATTATATTTTACAAAGTAAAATTTAAGAAAAAATAATATAACAAATTATCTTAGTATCACTCGAATACTATGTTATAAGTTTATTTTCTAAAGTACTTTGTACTTCGATTATTAGAAATGATTTTAACATGCCAAAGACCTTGTGGTCTAGTGACATCCGGTGTCCCAGAAAACATTCCCACACGCATGATGGGAGTGGGTTCGAGCCTTAGTGTTGACTGTTAACTCTTTGTGCAATATTACATTGTAACAGAGTCAGTAGTACTAAAAAAATGATTTATGAATTAAAGTTTTGGTCAGATGATTTTAACATTGAATAAATAATAATAATATATTTAAAAAGAAATGAATTAAAGTTTTGGTCAGAGACAATAATACTATTGCCCGTATCCTAGTGACTTGTAATTACAGGCCACAGTTTAATTACAACTTTTGAAAGTTTAAAGGCCTAATTAATTTGTTTAGTAAAGTTTAGGAGTTTATTTGATAATTTTTTCCTTTAAAGTATGTAAAGATTTGGATTTGCTTAGTTAATAGACTTTTTTTTTTGTCACGGGAGAAACTCGTAACTACTACTTGATGATGTATACTAGAAAATACAGCTACTATAAATTATAATAGGAAGATCCAGTGTGACGGGCTCGACCGTAAAGATGTTTTTAAGAATTGAAGTTGTAATTTTTTTATACGAGAATATGCTTTACTAAAAATGGCAAGCTAATAGACCTTATGTGATAAGTGATATACACAATTCGAGGTAACTTTTAGCACATTTTAATTTTAATGCCTACACCCAGATACCAACAAAGTTAGGTAAAACTGATACAAACGTCTGTTGGCAAGAACAATTTTTAATTTTATGCCGTTTCACTTACTTTATTGAACCATTGTACTTCTAAATTAACTTTTATTTACATAATTAATTAATTTTCTGAAATTGTCCTTGTTTAATAAATGAAGGAAATTTTGTTAGATATCATTTTCAACATTTTGATCATGTCAAAAAACATTGAAAAAGTGATTTGGTAAAATAAGATTCAGAGCGATGTATTTGTTCCAATACGTTGAAATTTGAAACGTTTCAAATTATTTTTTGGAGAAAGATTTTTCTTTCTCCAAAACACCTTTAGAAATTTATATTTTAAAAAATTATCTTTAACCGATGAGCATGAGACTATTTTAATAAATCATTGGAACATTTGATAAATCAAATGTTCTTGCCTTTCATAAATTAATTAAAGAAGTAAACAATTTTTTTTTAGTACTATTAACTCTATTGTTAGAATGTAATACATGTTTATATATTCTTTTTCAAGCTAATGAAGCACAAAGAGTCAATATTGTCCCACTGAAAGAGGACCCATGGCCTCTCATTTGGGAGAGTTATTTCGTGCCACTAGATTCATTGACAAAGGAGTAAATAACTTAGCTTAACTCTTTTTTTTTTAAACAAAAAAAGCTCATTATCTTTATTTACGATTTTAACGTTATTTTTTGGAGTTAATTCCATTGTTTTGTCTTAGATTTATAGCTGTCAGTCTACTTTTAATCCTTTTTTTTATCAGAACATCCACATTTGGTTCAAGTATTATTGTGGTATGACAATTTTTTGTTCTTCGTCAACAAAATCGTTGAAATATCGTTAAATACAAAGACATTTCAATTATTTCTATACAAAGTTGACCATACTATATTTTTATGTTTATTTTTTAAAAAAATCGTAATTGAAAACCGAAATGCCTTTGTATTTAATAGCATTAAAACAATTTTGTAATAGATGACTAATAATTATCATACCACAATAATACTAGGAGCAAATGTGGATGTTTTATTTTAATAAAAATGACTAAAAATGAACTACCATCTACAAGTCTAGAACCAAAAATGAAATTAACTCTTATTTTTTGCATATATTATTTATCGTACTCCATTTTTTACGATACTCTCATTTCATTATTTATATATTTGAGATTTGGAATTGATTCACGTTTAACCCGGATTGTCGGCTAAGAAGAAAGAACAATGTGTTCCATCTATATATACAACCAATACTCTTTTTTTTTTTTTTTTTTTTTGAAAACCAAACCAACTAATAGTTCTTTAATATTTATTTATTATTATTATTATTTTTTTTTTTTAAACAATACTTCATTAGATATTATACGGGTACAAGTTGCAACTTGGATTATTTTTTTTTAATTACTCAGGTTTCCAGCTTCATCCCACTATATATATTATGCACTATTTTTTTTATGGCGAGAAAACACGTAGTCACTTCTCCACTCCCTTAGCTATTTACGTAATAGCTCGAGTGTTTACGAGAATTATGCATATGTTCTGTTTCAACTAAAAAGTTAAATTGATAGTCGAACTGCACATTTTTATTTATTATATATTAGTGAGATATTAGATCACTTGACCTCTTGCATATGGTTAGCTTTGATACCAAATTAAATTAAATGATGTGCTCCATCTCAATCCTCAATATAAACCTAAGCTAGAGTTTTTTATTTTTTATTTTTCACTTTTGACCCCACGACTATGTGATCATTTTAACATTTAGTTCCTATAAGGCTATAACTATTAATTTTTTCACATTTGATCCAACGATTTTTAAATATTTGTCACATTTGATCTCTCCGACTTAATTTATGGTCATAAGTGACTTATCTTAAAGGAAAAATTTGTCATTTTCATTACTTTTTTCTTAAACTTCTCTGGGTGAGATCAGAAATGACAATTTTGCCCTTCAAGATCAATTATCGATAATAAGAAATTAGGTTGAAGGGATCAAATGTGGGCATGTGGCAAAGATTTAAAAGTTATGGGACCAAATGAGAAAAAATTAATAGTCAGAGACCAAATATAAAAATGGTTACATAATCGTGAGACAAAAAATGAGAAGAAAAAAAAACCCTAAACTTATAATTGAACTACACACAATATTTATATATTATATATATGCTCCTACCACAAGCTACGGACCCTATGCCCTAGGCACTACTTTACAGCCCCACATTAATTACAAGCTACAAACCATTCGAACCCTATGCGTTTAAGGAGGTAAATCATGGTAACTCACCTGAACACAGAAATACCTTTGCTTAGGTGCACAAATTAAAAAGTCCCCCTCACATACCTTTGCTTAGGTGCACAAGAAGCTCCCTTCACTTTGAGAGACAGCTCCCACAGGGTACCTTTGCTTAGGTGCACAAGAAGCTCACCCCACTTTGAAAGTTTGTAATAAAAGTAAAGGAACATGATAAAAACGAACTAGCTAAAGATGAACAATAATAAAAAACAATGCTACCCAAAAAGGGTTGGGCACACATTGTGAGTCTCCCTTAGTTGCCGCCACACATCTCATATGACTCAAGTCACACTTCTCCAGCATGTTACCCAGCCAACTCTCAAAGGACGTGTGATTCACAAATCACAATTAATCGAGTGTTAATTGTGATTATATTTTCATAAAATCGTGGACGGTTCATTTTTCGCTGCTAGAAATTAAATTAAATTTCTCTCCTTCATTGTACTCCCCCCACCCCCCCATATTTTTCTCTTCATTTTACATAATCTAAAGACTCGGAGCTTCGTAGATCTGGTTAGGGATAGGCCATATTTCTAAATTCATCATTTCAAAAATTTTCTCCTTTTTTTGTCATAAGATTTATATGTTCTTAGGATTATTATATAGATTTTTCTCTAAAGAAATGAAGCACTTATAATGTTTATGTATGTTTGGATATAGATATGCTTGTGGATGATCAATCTCTGCAGAACATATGTATATCCACATATGCATATATGATGATACCTCAAGAACAAATCTCACCAGACCTCATCTGATTCTTGCCCTCTACCCTAAACTCGATAGCAAGCCAGGTACGTGTTGAACCACTTTTAGTCATTAGTTGAGACAAAACGTATCTTTCATTTCGTGTTCATAAGGGATTGGATTAGTGTCGACAAGGGTAATTAAGATCCGCCATGATTATATATGTTCATTTCCTGAGAATTCTGCAACCACTAGTACAGAACAGCTAATCCGCTATTGTTGTAAAGGGCTTTTCGCAACTATTATACAACAATGGCAAATATTAGGGTCGCGGAAAGTCTTAAACTTTCCACGACTATCAACCGTCGCGAAATGTTGAGCATCGGCACGACCGTTCTTTGAGAAGAACGGTCACGAAAATTACCCTTTTTTTTTTCAAACCGTGACTGAAGTAAAACAGTCGCGGATTCTTGTTCAAATATTTAGGTACAATTTTGCCACCACGAATTCTTTTTGTAACAATTCCCTACTCTTTTTCTAAAAAGGGTAGTGAAAAGTCAGTCTCATATGTTCTTTTTTGTACTAGTGAACAAGAATTCCGTATCAGAAAGTTGTCGAAATGTCTGCTGATGAAGCCATGCACAAGACCCTGGAGGACTGCTATAACAACAATCATGTTCTTGATAAATATTCTGAAGAAGATGATGATGATATTGGGAGCAATCTTAGCAGCGAACGTGAAGCCATTGATGATGATCATAAGCCAGGAAAAGTAAAGAAGTGTATGTCTTTGGGCACCGGGTTGGATTTGAGAGCGATGGCATATGATTATGGCAATGATTCCGAGGATTATGAAAGCTGGCAGAGATCTTTCGATGATTCCAAGGATTTTGACACCGTGATTGCGCATTCTGAATGTTCAGAAGCGAACTCCGATTTGGTAAACAATGACGAAGAATCCGCATCAAAAATGTCGTCAAATGGCGACGAGAAACTGTCGGAGATAGATGAAATCTGCGACGACGATGAGACTCTTGATGAAACACAGCACGAAGAGGGAGATTTCAGGCTAAGGAGGATGGAGAAATGGGTTTCAGAGCTGCAGAATTGTGGGAGTTTTGAAGAAACGAATGATAATGAAGGTGCAGAGAGAGATAAAGGGTTTATGATGTTGGACAGAACTTCTTCATCACCTGTGCCTAAAGTTGATGAGATGGTGAGCCCTGGCAAAGATGCTGTTAAGAAATATCTGTCTTCTTTGAGTTCTACAGCCACTTTTGCTCAGCTTGTGAACCGTGGATTGGTTGTCATCCCGTTTCTTAGTGCTTTTACAACCCTCAGATCACTAGATTTGCGTGGAAATGCCATAGGTACGTATAACTTTTAACATGCTTTGATACTAATTGTCATATCAAACGCTTATCGCTGTGTCAAAAATTTCTTCTTTCTCATCGCGGTTGTTGTTCTTTCTCTTCTGCGCAGCAAGGATTACGGGCGGTTCTCTTCCTCGAGGTCTGCATATTTTGAACCTTTCCAACAATAATATCTCAACCATTGAAGGATTACGCCAGCTTACTCGACTTCGTGTACTTGACTTGAGCTACAACCGTTTGCTAAGAGTTGGTCATGGTATGGCTTCCTTTTCAATCTTTATCAACTTGCTTGTAGAATCAAATGTAAATCTAGAAAAGCATTTTAGTTTTTTTTTTTTTTTTTTAGGATGAGGAGGAAAATCCACAATCTCGCTTTGTGACTCTAATTAGTACAGAACTATAAGAAGAAGCTCAAATCGAAAAGGTCAATAAGCCGCTTCAACTAGGAGCCAAATCTATAACTAGATGTGACCAAGAGCCGGTTCAGGACCGAACTAGCCCTAAATAGGCCCAGGAAAAGTTGGGCTTTGGCTTAACTGGGCGTAGCCCTGACCGGGACTGACTAGCTAGCCCGTTCAGGTCCTATTAAAACAAAGCTCGGGGGCCAGCTTGAAACCGGTCTAGGACCGAGTCGAGGCATGGCACATGCCCTAAACTATGCCCGGACGGGACTGACTAGCTAGCCCGTTTAGGTCTTATTAAAACAAGGACTATTAAAATAAAGCTCGGGGGCCAGCTTGAAACCGGTCCGGGACCAAGTTGAGGCATGACACATGCCCTTAACTGGCCCAGGCACGACTTTGGCCTTGACTTTGGGCCGGATGAGACAAAGCTCGGGGGCCAGCTTGAAACCGGTCTAGGACCGAGTCGAGGCATGGCACATGCCCTTAACCGGCCCCGAGACATGGCATGTCGGCGGGCCGGATGAGAATTCTATATGTAAATTGTTATGTGAAATTGCTCTATATCATGAAGTAATAACTACTTTGTATGGAAAAATCAATATGACCAAAAGTGTCTCCTATAGTTAAGGGTTGCTCAGGACACCCAATAGTCTAACTTAACTCAAAAAAAATTATTTGGTAGTACTCAAATAATGTAATTTCAGTAATCAAATAATATACTTCTAAAAAATAAATGTTTAGTATATTTAAATTATATTTTTAATATGTTAAAAGTATATCTTATGTTCGTGGTTGTCCCATGATATATGATATAATTATTGGTCAACTGACCAACTTCCTTGGGATTGTCCCAACATTTTAGTTTTACTTGAGTTTGTAAGCTCAAGGTTTGTTAATTACCAAACATGCAGGTCTAGGATCCTGTTCTTCCTTGAAAGAATTGTACCTAGGTGGGAACAAAATTGGCGAGGTTGAAGGTCTCCACCGCCTCCTAAAACTGAACGTTTTGGATCTGAGGTTCAACAAGATTTCCGCAACAAAATGTCTGCGCCAACTTTCCGCAAATTTCAATCTGCAAGCCATAAACCTGGAAGGAAACCCTGCGGAGAAGCACGTCGGCGATGAACACCTGAAGAAGTACCTGCAGGCTCTTCTTCCCCATCTCGTCTTCTTCAACCACCAACCAATCAGAGCTGGAGCCCTCAACCACCCCGCAGACCGCCCGGCTCGGTTGCTCGCTGGCTCCGGCCACCGCATGCGCCGTGGTGGAACGCGCAGCCGCGGATCTTCCTCACACAAGCTATCGTCTTCGTCGGTCTATAGCCGGAAAAGCCAATCGACGGCGTTGCAAAGCCAATCGACTGCGTTGCCAAAGGCGTGTAAAAGTAGGCGAGGAAGGGTGCCGCCGAAGGCGACGAGAAGAAGCTCTCATCACCTTAACAGTTGTGAAGTTAGCAAGCTTGCAAGTTTCAGGGCTAATATGTATGCGTAGAAGCCTCAGTGGGGCTACTCTTGGTGCTTTCCAAGAAATGGTTATTAATTAGTGTTTAAGGTATAGTTACACCAACCCAAGATGGTCGAACGATTGACAGTTTGTGTCTATTGTTTGAACCGACCAATCTCGGGCTAAAGGGTTATAAGATAGGTTTTCTAAGTTCAAGAACTCTTCATAGGAGTACAGTGTGTACTATTTTAGCTGACCAATCTCTAGTTAAAGGGAGTTAAGGGGTTATAGGACAAATTTTATTCTGAGCCCGTAGCGATTACGGCGGGCTTTCCTAAGGTGTAAATAAGAAATGTTTAGGTGTTTTGTGCTATTTCATCCGTAGCAATTACGGGCTTTCCTAAGGTGTAAATAAGAAATGTTTAGGTGTTCCGTGCTATTTCATAACACGTTTTTGTACGTTGTTCTTGATGTAGGGTTAGACCATCGATCATGTTCCTTTATAAACACAAATTTAGTATGTATTTGGGGTTTTTATATTTTGCTACTACAAGGTTACACAATACAATTGATAGTCTTGATTTCATTAAACATGATGAGGTTGTACCAATTAAGTGTTCATTATTATTACATATGTTGTTGGGTATTAGACTTAGGGTGCTAAAATCAAGCACCTATTTTAATTTTGATATAAAATTAGTCAACTGATAATTAAGTTAGGTAAAATAAGAACAAGAATCGATTGGCTAACCAAGGGCTCGCATTGATTATATTGATAATGTGAAGGCTAGTCTAGTATGTGTATTAATTTACAAGTATAAGAAGACAATTTGACAAGATAACAATATGAGTATGTACTAGAGCCTAGAGGTGTCATTGTGGACTAAATTCATCTAAATTAAATATGCATGTACTGATACACATTGATATGGTGATTGATATTTGTTGGTGTAATGATCTTGGTAACATGAGCAACTTAATTAGTTTCTGAATAGATTAGATTGTGGGCAAGAAACAATGTTAGATTATTAGAGATCAGATGAGATAAAATTTCATTGCTTTCGTTCTTAAAGAACATTTTTTATGTCCATGTATTTGATGTACCTAAAGAAAGCCATATATATGACCTTAATTTTAATCTTTTATAAATGTCACCCTATACATTTTTTATGTCCATGTATTTGATGTACCTAAAGAAACTCGTATTATACTCTATATTTATACTAATCTTGTTCGCACTTGGCAGATATTTAGATTAATCTCGTTTGCCCCCGTCCACACTAAGATTAATCTCATCCGCACCAGGCAGATATTCACTAATATCGTCCGTATTAGGCAAATATTCTATTTAGACTAATCTCGTTTGCACCAGCTCAGATCTCGGGCCGATAATCAGACTGATCTCGTTTGCACCAGGCCAGACTATCCCAATTGATGGGAAATGTCTCAAGGAATGAGAGTGCAACGTCACCCCGGCCAACCAAACTGGTGGTATGTTTTCAAATTATGACATAGAGAAAGAAATAGAAAAAAACGTATACCAAGAAATTGTAATTTTCATTTATAATGACGGAAGTTATTTGAACACAATACACCACCTTGAGTTTGGGACAACGGGATGAAGCCCAGCTCATGTAAACCATGGCTGAATTAATCATACACCTTCAAATTCATCATCCACTTCATCGTCAGCATCGTGGTACTCGCATTCACTATCCTCCGGAACAGGGTGGAGATCCACCACGTCCGTCGCCGCCCTCTTCCCCACTCTCCCGCCGCCGTCTCCGCCGGGATATCTCACAACCACCACGGGGCAAATGCAATGGTGGACGCAATAGTCGCTTACGCTCCCAAGCCTCTCCACCTTATTATTGCTTCCCCTCCCGAAACCTCGGCTCCCCATTATCATAGCGCTCAGCCCTAGACGCTCAACCTCCAAACAAAGCCGCTCCTTCAGATCGTGATCTTTCACTATGTGGATTTTAAACGGCACGTTCGCCTTCACCAGCGGCTCGGCCAGATCCCCCGCTTTCACGCTCGTCAAATCGCCGGCGAAATTTTCCCCCGGCGACGGCGGGTCTTTCTCGTCGGCGGGCGGGGAGATCCCCCAGTCGGCGCCGTAGAGCACGGCGGTCGGCTGGACGTGGAGCAGGACCACGCCGTCGCCCGGCCGGAGATAATTCTGGACGGCCCATCTCACGGCGAAGGCGCTCTCGTCGCTGAGATCAACGGCTATGGCCACGCGCCGGCGTTGCGTGGGGCTCACGACCGGGGAGAACACGCGCGGGAGTGACGGCGGCGCGATTGCCAGCGGCGTCACACTTCGAACCCGGCGGTGATGGCCCGGTTCAAAGTGGACGGATTTTTGTTGATGATGATGCATGACGTAATAGTAACCACCGGCGATCGGCGATTAAGGTGGTGTATTGGTACGTGGTATTCCGTCGGTGGATTTGTTAATGGTAAGCGTTTCGGAAATTAGTTCTAAACTTCTGATATAATTAGGGAAAGAGATGACCGATTATTAAGGTAATTAACGAAGATTTCTCCTTTGAATATTCTCTTTCCCATTTTCCTTTTATTTATTATTACTCCTATTATATTTTTATTATTTTAGGTCAAATCTACCTTCTTCTTTTTTTTGGTATAACTCCGAAAGTTTTTTTAAAATCATAATAATTAATATATTTTTTCTTTTGTAATCACATTCTACGGAATGAGAATAATTTAATCAAATGTTAGTCAAACTATATTTAAGAACACTACTTCTTTCAAATGTGTTGTTACATACTGATACACAACAGTTTATTGATTATCTCGTAGAATATAATTTATAGTATCATAATAATAATAAAAAATTTATACATTAAAACTTATAATATGTATGTATAAATTATAAAATAAATTAAAGATTCAAAGTGTAGTGTTTGAAAAAATATTTAAACTATTAAAACACTCTACTATTTTTTCATAAAGTCATTTGAATGGATCGGACATTATGTATGTGTCCATTTGAAAATACAAAGAAAAAGTATTTTCTAGAGAATAATTTTCATAAAATTATTCATTTTTTATCTTTTAGCTGAAAAGTCTAAAAATAATCTTTTTCTCTTTGGCTAAATTTTATAAAATTATATTTTTTATTTAATTAATTTGTAAACATGAATATAAATTTATTACAAAATTATTTTTTATAAAATATTAATTATTTTAATAATGATAATAATTATTATTTATAATAAAATAAAATTATATATTAAACTTTTTAATAGCTATAAATAATAATAATAATAATAATAATAATAATAATAATAATAATAATAATAATAATAATAATAATAATAATAATAATAATAATAATAATAATACTATGTAAATAAATTGCATCTAACTTGTTTAATGAAAATGTTCATACTCAATTATGTTGATGGGTATATTAATATATAATGATTTGTTTGGAAAGTGGAAGATTATTGTGTTTGAAGATGTACATGCTGGCTATGGGTTCAAATCCATGCGCACTTATGTGCAGAAGACCGTAAGTCTTCTCCCTTAACCTCTCGGGCAAACCAATAATTATTTTCAAATTGTGTTTACTATATTCTACACTTTAAAAAGTTGTTTACGCCAACAAAACGGGCACCAGAGTTCAATGTTGCATTAACCATTCTTTTTAGAATCGTTAGCCCATCATTCTACAAAAATGGCGAGGCAAAGCGGCTCACAAAATTGGCGGGCAAGTTGTTTACACCAACAAAACGGGCACCAGAGTTCAATGTTGCATTAACCATTCTTTTTAGAATCGTTAGCCCATCATTCTACAAAAATGACGAGGCAAAGCAGCTCACAAAATTGGCGGGCCAATGACCTGTCGCACTAGTCCATCATTCATTCTACAAAAATGGCAAGCCAATGCTGGCTATGGGGTTCGAACCCATGCGCACTTTTGTGCAGAAGATCTTAAGTCTTCCCCCTTAACCTCTCGGGCAAACCAGCGATTGGTTTTAAATTGTGTTTATTATATTCTACATTTTAAAAAGTGATTTCCACCCATAAAATGATTCAATGTTGCATTAACCATTCTTTTTAGAGTCGTTAAAACTTAAAATAGACTTAGCTTGCCAAATTAGTCCGTCATCCTACAAAAATGACGAGACGGACTTTACTTTTTATGACTCACCAAATTGGCAGGCCAACGAGGACTCACCTAGTATATGTATGTTACTAATATTAGTGTATATACATATACATAATTATATATAAAAATATATGTTTACTTATTTATTTATATTTAAAAATTCTTTTTATAAATAATAATAGTTAACCAGCTGACTAGACGGCCTAGTCGATTCCTAGGTGCCTTAGTCAGTGCCTAATAGGGTTAGTCGGCACCTAAGTGAGCTAGGTCGCGCTTAGGCGGTCTAGTCAGCCGCTTAGCCGGCCAACCGCCTAGACCACCGATTAGGGTGACACGTTAAGCGGTTGCTTGGGGCCTAGGCTGGATTTTTACAAGACTGAATATAAGTTATGGATTTAATTAACCTGGGGTAGCCCGAATCATTAAACCCAATAAATAAAGAAAAAATAAATGGATAGTAAATGCATTTGCATAAAATTGATAAATAAGCTGGACACCAGATTACCAGATATTTAACGTGAAAACCAAAATAGTAAAAACCACAAGTCTTTTTAGACTAAGCCATGTACACAGGCCATGGCCATGGAATAGAAGGAGGAAAAAGACGGTACACGTAGAAGAGAGGTCCTCTATTTAGGATTGAGTGAGTCTTTATATAATGTTATTCCTATGCAGTTGTAACTTCAATTCCCATAGCCTTTCCTACTTCCTTTCTGGATTTCTTCTTCTTTGACTAATAATAATAATAATAATAATAATAATAAGGCATAATATATTATTCCATCAAGAAGACAAATTGACATCTTAGCTTTACCAACAAAATGCAGACATGTATTAGGAAAAAACAGTGATAATGCCCTTTGAGAAGTTGATCTGAATAAGAAAAGTGCATGAAACATAAAACCTATATATGTATCCTAGAATGAGTATATATATATATATACATCCATCCACCACCACCTGTTACTGACTCCCATGAGAAACCGGAGACGATACAGATGCGGTGGGGCTACCGACGGCGCCGGCCTCTCTTTCCATATTCCCAAAGTTGGCTTTTCCGTTGAGCATCTTTATTGCGATTTGAGCAACATCTGCAAACCATTCATCATCCGGGAGCGTGCTGCAATGGAAGAAGAACACATATTATATTGAGACTATAAATTAAAACCATTTTATTATACATACATTATACATAGAGTCTTGAAAGATCAGTACCTGTAAGGATCAATCTTGCTTGCAGCAACTGCTTCAATGGCTCTGCCTATAATGTTCTTGATAACTTGGTGCAGGTTTCGGGATAAATACCGACCTTGGGATGCAAACAGAATCACAAACTCCATATCCAGATAGAACTGCAACAATGGCAGATTATATTGCAGAAATGGTTAAACTAAAAGTCTAAGCTGATAGTTAAACATTCACACATCTATGTGGGCTAAGAATATACTCTGTCACAACTAAAAGTCTGAGCTGATAATTGATCTGAAAATATTATAAATTATATGCTCAAATACCTGTTGAAGTCCAAAAGGGCCTAAGGGCCTTGGACCTTCCTCAATTTCTTCCCAGAAGGCCTGATCTTCAGAGAGCCAAAGGATGACAGTATCAGTGAGTCTCACCAGAAGCATAGTTGCAAATCTTTCTCTTCCCACAAACATATCTGATGCAATGAAGGCAATCCTTGACAGCTTTTCGAATAGCTCCTGAATGATACATACTCATGCTGGATAAGTGATCCAGAACGGGTATTTAAAAACACGTTTCTATAACCAGTTAATACTACCTGATATATTAGAGAGGGGAACCATTCGGGCTCTTCCCCGCTCCCGTCCATACTCAAGTACATATCCGCGTTCAAACGAACCCCGCCATCTTCTGCGAAAATAAGTTCCAGGGCGTGTTGTCTGCAGAAGGTGTCACGCAACTGATCAACGACTCGTTGGAGTTTCTTCTTCAGTTCCCTCTGCTCTGGGAGCCGTCGGTCTGAGGCTCGTTTGGCGGGGTCCTGCATCGAAGGCGAGAGCTTCATGGCTGCACGGGGGACCAGCTCGTCGGCTAACAGCAATGCATTGGCCAGCAGAGCTGTCTGTTGGGCTTCAGTTTCTGCCAACCTCACAATTCTTTGCCCTGATCCCTCCAGGTTCTCGGTTTCCACTGTGCCAGGCATTGCATTCACCAACATATTGATATATGCATTGAAGTTTTGCAAGACTCCCTCCCATGCCTGATCAGATAACTGCAAGCTCTCGAGAGGACTGATGTCCTCGCAGAGTTCCTGAGAAAGGTGAAGCATGATTCTCGTACCTGGTGTAAAAATGGAAGGATTAGGGTGTTGATGACAACAATCACCTGAACCATTGTGTTGAATCTGTGGGCGCTACTGGAGAGCTTAGGTTGCGAAATCATGCCAGCCAGAGACGATGTTCCCAACGAGCGAGTCCCCATTGGGGAATGAACAAGAAGCCAGTCATCTGCAGCGGCGAGTGCTGCAGTGTTCTGCTCAATTCTTTTGAGATTGGCAGTTAGGGCTTGCTCAACACACGGTCGGAAGTATTTGAGCAGGACCGGGGAAAGGGCTAGCCCCCGAGCCTCGAGCAGGGCGCAATGGCCCAAGCAGATCTGGACACACTCTGCAACAGCTCTTAGCCCTCCAGAGGCTGCAGGGGAAGCCAGGACATGTCTCCTGATGAGCTGGGCGAACGTCTCGGTCTGATTCACGGACCACGTGACTAGCTCGGAGGAATAAGCAGGCTCGTCGTCGAATATGGCGAGGGAGTCGCTCGCCCCCTGGGCAATTGCTGAGAAAACAAGGTGGGAAAGTGCAGCAGTGTATGCCACTCCATGTGAAGCCCCCGAGGGGCGAAGCGCCTGCGTGTTGCTCCTCAGCTTTTGCTGGTGGGACTTGAGGAGCAACGTGTGAGCTCGGGGGCCGTCCCCGAGGCGCTTAAGCGCCATTACAGCAGAACGAAGCTCAAACCCGCTAACCGAAGCCTGGCAAGCAGCCTCAGCTAACTGATCAGCCAGTTTCTGCCTCTGCTCTGTAATGGCAGTCTGCAAGGCCTGCAGGGCTTCCGGGGCTAACGTTTGCTTCTTTCTCGCCTCCTTCGCCATGTTCTCGCCTTCTTCTAACGCGTTCAGCGCTTCGTCCACACGCCTCTCGGCCAACAACACTTCAAGAGACTCCATAAACTCCACTCTCCACTTGTCTATCTTGGCAGGCTCCCTGGCTTCAAAGCTTGAGATTTCCTCTTTGGATAGCCCCTCTGGCCCTGCCAAGGAATCAAGATTCGTCCCTTCCCCTAATCCTTGGATTATTGCAGCCCGGTTATTTAACAGATTCCTCAACGAAATCAGCTGCCCTTCCAGATCAGAAATCTCTTTTGATGTTCTGCACACACAAAAACATCAACCCTCGTGAAAACTCAATGCCAATGTTAGTGGGAAGCCAGTAAATGTCTAAGTCTAGCACCCAGGCTAGAGGATTGTTGGACGGAAGCCCATAAAGAAGGCTGAGTCCACACCCAGCGTCTGGAATATGTGTGGCGATATAAAGAAATAAAGTTGCGTCATTAACTACTAGTTATAACTTTTGGCATAAGGGCTTCATATCCCAATAATAACATTTAAGACTAGTTGGGGCTTTTTGAGCACTTGGTGGCTGGGAGATTGTTTGATGGAAGCCTATAATTGGATAAAGGAGGCCAAGTCTAGCACCCAATGTCTTGAAAATGTGTACTTGTATAAGAAAATAAAATTGTGCCCTTAACTACTAACTATAGATTTTAGCTACCCATCAATAACATTTAAGACTGGTTGGGCTTTTGTCTCAGAACGAACCCTCTTATCCGTCATCGACATTTCACTTTGAATAAAACATGATTACTTGTACAGAAACAAGAAAAGGAACATGAGACATAGGAAAATGATGACACTCAAGTACAAACATGACTTTTTTTTGGAAAATGATGACACTCAAGTACAAACATGACTTTTTTTTTGAGTGAATTCCTTTTTTGGTCCTACACTTATGGGGTGTTGGACACATTTAGTCCGGATTTATTAATTTTGCCACATTTAACCCAGAGTTATAAAAAGTTGGACAATGTTAGTCCACCATCACATTTAGCGTTAGTCAACCGTGAACTAGAAGGGCATTTCTGTCCTTTTATATCATTTTTGCCCAGATGTTCTTCACCATTTCCTCTTCAGGGTTGCTTTGCTCTTGGAACAAATTGTGGCTTCTAAATCTATAATTGAAATTGGCTCCAACCTGAAATAGAGTTCCCATTAACCCTAGCACAAACAAAATACAATAATGCTAAAACCTCAATTCCCCCAAACCAATTTCAGTCTCTTCAATGGTGTATAGAGGAGCTGCAAAACCCCTGCTTTCATGGGCCAAAAATATAATCCAGATGGAAATTCTTTCAACTTCGTAGTCCTCAAGCTCGGTGCATTCTGGAAGGAAGAATGGATGTTGTCGACAAACGGGCGGTGGGGAAAATGGGGTAGCCCGCCACTGCAAAACTGTGGAGGCCGATTCCGCCGTCGTCGACAATAAGAAAATTCGTAAATGGGTATTTCTCACACGTCCCGTCATCCTCCGCCTTGACACCTTCGTCTTCTGCAGTGGTGGCGGCGGTTGTTTCGTGTTCCGCCACACCTTGACTCGCCGGGAGGAAATCCAACATCCGCCCGTAAGGTAATCCGGAGGTCGATTCCGATAGATTCACGGCGTAGTTAGACATCATGTTGTAGATGTTGTGACAGAAACCTTTCAACCAATTCAGTTTTCGATAGAGTTGGACCACCATCGATCGCACCTCCAGTGGTGCTTTCTTGCAGTTGGGGGAGATACTCCGGCTGGATAAAAAATTATAAATTATCGCGAGACTGGGATATGTAGAGGTTTCAGATTCGTGAGTTTGGAAGATTAGCTAGCAATCCATGAGAGATGCGATCGAGGGGATGAACGGCCGTAACATCACCCTCAATGAGGCTCAGTATGGCAAAAGCTGTGGCGGCGGCGGCAGACCACGTGAAGGAAGGAGGCGATGATAATGTGGTATTCTTATCTTGGTCAACGTTTTCTTTTTCTCTTTATATAAAAATAAGAATACATACTAATTTCATAAAAATGTGCTGGATGAAGTAAAGGCTAAAGGGGTTGATGAAGAATTGGACGTGAAATGACAGGATTACCCTTCTACTTCACGGTTGACTAACAGGTAATGTGACGGTGGACTAATATTGTCCAACTTTTTATAACTCTGGGTTAAATGTGGCAAAATTAATAAATCCGGATTAAATGTGTCCAACACCCCATAAGTGTAGGACCAAAAAAGGAATTCACTCCTTTTTTTTTTTTGGTCTTATATATCTTACCGGATAAAAGCAGCATAATTAGCGTAAACACTCTTGCGCATTTCCTCGGCAGAAGCCTTCTTCAAATCCATAAGGTAATGCCACAAGTGCTTGGTTTCCTGTTCATCATGAACATATATATATATATGCAATATAATATGTAGTGTATGAAGAAAGAAGGTATATTATGATATATTGTTGAAGGAGAAAATTAAAACAGGAACGTACCTTTTCGCTCATGTTACGACATTTGCTGCAAACGTAAGTGTCAGGATCGAAGGTGGAGGATTTGAAGTTTTTAAGCTTATCACTGAGAGTCAGCTCCGCTTCAAATTCTGCAGGATCTGCTTTGGTCCCAGAAAATGACTCCCTAAGAAACTCCATTTTCTCTGATATGATCTAATCTAATCTCCTTTTAATTTGCTTCAAAACGCCCTTAATTAGTTTCTGGGCTCCAAATTTCCCTTTGAAGAAGACGACGGCCTGATCTGTGATCTCCTTCTGCTTCTGTGATGAGCTGAGGGATCCAAACAAACAAAAAAAAAGACACTAAATCAGATCACATCATATATATATACATATACGTATAATGCTTTGAATAAGAAGAGGTTTCCCGAGCTTCTTGATTAGAGTTAGTTGGTGTAGTTATGTGTGGTGCTAGTAGCTTACGATGCATGGCAGGGAAGAATATTTTAACAATTTTTTTTTTTAATTTTAGTTTTTTTTTTTTTTTTTTTTTTTTAATTTAAGTTTTCAGTTTTAAATAAATTATATTATTGCTTTAAAAAAATAAATTATATTGAAATCATAGGCTCATAGCAAAGCCGCCAAAGCGTTTTACAGTTGTCTGAAAAATTGAAATCAAAATCCCCGCCAAAGGCCTGGAATAATAAATGGATAAACCTCAAAGAAGAGCAGAAAGCCAGCGGCTATGGAGAGCGGAATGATATCAGTGGACCGGTGGGGGAATGGAAGCCAAGCCTACTTCCTCACCCACCTCCACGCCGACCATACCCACGGCCTCTCTCCCTCGTGGCGGAGAGGCCCTCTCTTCTGCTCCCGCGTCTCCGCCATCCTCTTCCCTTCCAAGTTCCCCGGCTTCGACCTCTCCCTCCTCCGCGTCGTCGATGTCGGCAACTGGTATTCCCTTTCCCTCCTCTCCCCCTCCTCCGCCTCCTCTACCCATCTCGATTTCATGCCCCTCGACGCTCACCACTGCCCAGGTACGCTGTTTATACCTTTTTTTTTGTTGCTCACCAATTGTTTGACAAAATGTTTCACTCTAGGTTGGAAATTAAATAATGTTCTTTGTTTTGATTTAAACAAAAGAAATCGTAAGGAAGCAATTTTGTTTATTCTTTTGCTACGAGTAAATTTTACTTTTTGTCCTATGATTACTGGGTCTTGTTGCAGTCCACGAGTTTCAAAATTGTTAATTTAGTACCTTAACTAAATAGTTAAGTTACTAACTTGACAGTTTTAAAACTCATGTACTGCAATTAACAAAACCTCAATAGTGACAGGAGTAAAAAATAAATTTTCTCTTTGCTCATTATTTGATAGGAATGGTAGTAATGAATTGAATGTAAGAGCTGCCAGTTAAAGAGATTATAGCTGATTAGCTGGAAAGAAAAGAGGTTGTAACGAATGGAGAGATATCATTACTCATTTAGTCATTTTTTTTTTGGTTATTTATTTATTTATTTATTTTAGGCTTGAACTTCAATGCTAGTACTTTAAGAATGATTGAATTAAATATTGTTGTAAATATAAGCTATGTAGGTGGCTAAGATATCAAAATTTTTGGTATTGATATTGCATTTGAAAAATGAATTTGTGGAACTTGAGATATTTTATCTGCCAAAATTTGTCATTAATTGCAAGGAAATTGCTTTGTATTCTGCATCTCTGTAGCTTTACCACTTCATTTGTGCTTTAAAAAGTATCTACTGGTCTAGTCACTGAATTAATGAAACAAAAACTTGTTTTTTTTTTTTTTGGACAGGAGCGGTCATGTATTTGTTTCGTGGTGAATTTGGTTGTCAGCTTCACACTGGGGATTTTCGTTGGGAAGAAAGAAGTGATAGAGCACTTATTGGAAGGGAAATGCTACTCAATGCTTTGAAGGATGTAAAACTTGATTTCCTGTACTTGGACAATACTTATTGCAATCCATCATATTCCTTTCCTTCTCGTGAAGTGGCTGCTAGGCAGGTGTGTTCACTTTTCTCATAGAATTAATGATTCACTTCTGTGATTCTGTTGGTTATTAGAGTATGCCAATTTAGTGGAAGTAGCATTAGTCATTTTTCATGAATAAACTTTTATAAAACAGTCCAGTTCAATAAGTTTTCTTTTTTACTTTTTGATGGTAGTTATGTGACATTATTAGTATAAACAACTTTATATTGAAACTATTTTCACAATTAGGAGCTGTGAATCATTTGCAAGCAGTTGCTCAAAAAGTTGAATGGATTGCTTCAACCTTTAAGTGCCATAAGTGAAGAACAAATACCAAAATCAAACACTAGCTTTGAAATTATTCTTCTGCCATATGGTGTACTGATTGGGATGTCTTTGATTCAAGCATTATGAATTACTTTGACTTCATTTTTGTTGGTTTAATTAATGACCTGTTTTTTTTTTTTTTTTGAACTTTCAAGATTTAGACAAACGTATTGAATGATAGCTGATATTGTCTTTCACTTCATTTTTATTTATTTAACTCTAATAATAATTTTACTGATTGTCTTATATGCTTACAAAATACTTGCATACTTCTCACTGAGTACAGGTTGTGAATATCATTGCCTCCTATCCTAAGCATGACATTGTCATTGCTATTGACTCGTTGGGGAAAGAAAACCTTCTGGTATACATATCCCGTGTACTCAAAATAAAGGTATGAAAGTGATCCATATATTTATTTCCCTTTTTGTCTTGTTGAAATGTCTTCCTGTTAATTGTGACCTTATAAAGCATGACAAGATTTGCTCATACAAGATGCCATTGGAAAATCAGCTTTTGTTTTCTATTATTATTTGTTTGAACACATCAAGTGTATTCATCTATTTAGTAGCTTAGCAGGATATTTCTTAAATTGGTTTATATATATGTATTATTCCTTTTGCAATTCTTATCAATAGATTTAATGATCTGGACAAAAGTTAACTCTTGACTTATGCTTATTAAATTTTATCAATTAGGTAGTTCAGTTTTTCTTCAAATTTGTTGCAGATTTGGGTGTGGCCAGAGCGCCTGCAAACCATGCATCTGCTTGGTTTCCGTGACATCTTTACAACTAAAACTTCTCTTACCAGAGTCCGTGCAATTCCTCGTTACAGTTTTAGCATTGAGACTCTTGAAGCTTTGAATATAAGGCGTCCTACCATAGGAATCATGCCATCTGGACTTCCATGGTTAGTGAAAAAAGATGGGGGAAATACCAATACATTTGGCTCTTCTCGTTTAGTTTGTAACCATGACGAGAGCAGTTGGCACTCAAATGCTGCCACTAGCAGCAAGCCAAGCTGTCCAAATAAAGATTCAAACATTTTTGAAAGATACCATCAATATATATATACCGTTCCATATTCTGATCACTCTTGCTTCGCTGAGTTACAAGATTTTGTCAAACTTCTAAAACCAGTTAATATTAAAGGCATTGTCACTAAAGCTCCTTGTTGCATTAACCCCATGTATTACTTTGGACATCTTTGTGGAACAAAGCAAGCATCAAAAGTGTTGCACCAGAAGCCAGGAACCATAAGAATAGACAGAGTTGAAGCTGCTTGTATTAAGTCTTCTACTGGAAGTGGTGACTCAAGGGTAAAAAGGAAAAAGAGTGTTAAAAAGTTGGAGCATGCAACTGTTCATGTTGGTAGGGTTAGCATATTGAGAAGAGTGCGGCGTGGGGCAAAGATTCTGGATACAGATTGTATTGATTAACTGCTAACGCCCATGTTCAGTTACCTCAGAGTATGTGATAGTCATGAATACTGGAATTGCAAATATCTAAAAGAAATGTAAAGCCAATCATATATTGGCTGTTTTTATTGTCAACGGATATAAGAAGCCAATCAGTCTTTTCTTTTCTATTTTCTTCTCTCTAGCTGTGGTTCAAGTTTGTAAATAGTTCCTTTTGGTATAACAACCATAGAGCTTCTGTTTAAGAAATCAATTACATGAATGTCATAAAGTGTAGGTTGATTATTCATTATTTTCTCTGTTTCTAAATCCTATACTTTCGGTTTTCAAAAAAAAAAAAATCCTATACTTTCTGCTCTTGTTGTATGGTTGATGAGCCATTTGTGATTATCGTTGGGCCTAGTTTTGGTTTAAATTGACTCACTTTATACCACTGCTATAATTGAATCTATATTGCAGTATGAACATTTTGATAATCAGTGGAGATTGCTATTTGGAAATGTGTGCTTGTTTAATCTTTGTCGTGGTAAGCAAGTAGAGGTGACAATTTGAACTGTTTAGATTTCAACCTACCTATTTGCCACCTATACAAACAAGAGTATGCCTGACAGGAGTTGTTTTACATGGATTGTCAAAAAGATAGCATCAAGCCATCAACAGAAACTTCTTGTTGCTGGGAAGTGAGGTAATATATGTTCAACATACTTTCATTTGCCTTGAGTTTGTTAGTTTTTGTTAAATACTCCATACATCTTAATCTTAGGAAAAGGGGAATAACATATTTAAAATTTGACCAAGTCACTATATGTGGGTGAGGCCAAGACAGCATCCAAACATGCAGTGTATGTGGTCAGTAAACATTGGTGTCATTCTTAATCATTGATGTTAGATTTCCATGTAATGTCTATTTGCTGTGGGAGCTCCAGAATATGTCAAATTTACAGGGAATAACTATGTTTATTTGGCTATTATGAGCCAATCACTATTTGGTAGCCTTTACTGCATTTAACTTTTTACTGTTTATTAAGGTTCTGGCTGTTTTTATACACTGGTTGTAGCTACTAGGCATTGGCTTGTTCAAATTGATAACATTTCATGACTTTCATCCAATAAAATCTAGGTATAGCATTGGGAAAAAAAAAAAAAAGTTAGCCAATGCTATACCTAGATTTTATTGGATGAAAGTCATGAACTGTTATCAATTTGAACAAGTCAATGCCAAGGTATAGCATTGGCTAACTTTTAATTTATACTTGATGGAATTCATGTGTAGAAGTTATTATTCTGGCTGTGGAAATCTTATGGACTTCTCTTCTTTATCATGAATGTCTACAGCAAAAGTATATCCAATCAGAAAAATCTTTATTCCTAGGAAATAGAATAGCAGAGAAAAGTAGTGGCTATCGATATCTCTTTGAATGTGTCAATTGGTTCCAGACTTCCAGTCAACCTTGGTGGTAAATGGTAAGTAATCTGGGTCAAGTCTAATTTTCAATCTTGGTCCTCTTGGATATTTTCACAGAGCTTGAAAAAATTGTCTCAGGCTTATTAACTCTTCCTTTATATTCTTTGGTATCTGCTAAATGTTTTGTGCAGCAGATATGGACATCAGACAGAGTTCTTCTCCTGTGTACTATTTTCTCTTCCTATGTTTCTCTCTCAGCATACACATCTCACACGGAGCTTATACCACATCTGTAAACCAATCTCTGTTTGGTGACCAGACCATTGTTTCTCCAGATACCATATCACTAAACCAATCTCTGTCTGGTGACCAGACCATTGTTTCTCCAGATGGAAAGTTTGAGCTTGGTTTCTTCAAACCAGGTACCACTTCCAACTATTACATAGGTATATGGTACAAAGTGAGCCCCCAAACTGTAGTTTGGGTAGCAAATAGAGAAACACCAATATCCAACAAAGCCTCTGCTGAGCTCAAAATCTTGGATGGCAACTTGGTGCTCCTCAATGAGTTCAAAACCTCAATTTGGAATACCAGTATCAGTTCCACTTCAAAATCTGTTACAGCTGTTCTTCATAATGATGGCAATTTGATCTTGAGTGATGGATCGAATTCAACATCACCACTCTGGCAGAGCTTTGATAATCCAACTGATACATGGTTGCCCGGTGGGAGACTTTCATATAACAAGCGTACGAGAACAAAACAGCTTCTGATTTCTTGGAGGAATTCGGAAGATCCTGCACCGGGTTTGTTCTCTCTTGAGCTGGACCCAGAAAACAAGCAGTATCTTCTAAAGTGGAATAAGACTGATCAGTATTGGACAACTGGCCCTTGGAATGATCATACTTTCAGTGAGGTGCCTGAAATGAGGTTAAACTACCTTTACAATTTTACCTACGAAGATAATCATAATGAGAGCTATTTTACATATTCACTTTACGATGATTCTGTCATATCAAGATTTGTATTGGGTCTCTCAGGTCAAATTCAGCAGTTGTCATGGTTGAATAATTCCAATCAGTGGAATATGTTTTGGTCACAACCAAAAGACCGCTGTCAGGTTTATGCTTATTGTGGGGCATTCAGTATCTGTCAAAATTCATTGCCCTCCTGTAATTGCTTGGATGGTTTTGAGCATAAGTCGGATGCAGATTGGAACCGGACCGACTTTTCTGGTGGTTGTGTGAGGGAGGCAGCTTTGGGGTGTGGAAATAATAGTACTACTAATGTGGCAAAAGACAAGTTCAAGATTTATCCCCAGATGGCACCCCCTAAATATGCCATATCTATGATGGCTGGCAGTGCTGCAGAATGCAAATCTTATTGCTTGGGGAATTGCTCTTGTAGTGCTTATGCTTACCATGACAGTGATGGATGCTCAATTTGGAACGGGGAGCTCTTGAATTTGCAGCAACTCTCAGAAGGCGATGGTAGTGGAAGAACGATTTATATCAGGCTTGCTGCCTCAGAATTCCCTAGTGATAAAAGTAACAATGGAGTTCCAGTTGGTTTTGTTGTGGGGCCTGTGGCTGGTGCACTGCTTGTTCTTTGCGTTATTTTCTTTGCACTCAGGAAATGGCGTGGCCACATGTTTGGAACAGCAAAAATAATGGAGGGTTCACTGGTGGTGTTTGGTTACAAAGAATTGCAGTCTGCAACCAAGAACTTTTCAGAAAAGCTAGGGGGAGGAGGTTTTGGTTCTGTTTTCAAAGGGGCATTGCCTGATTCATCTGTTATAGCGGTGAAGAAGCTCGAAAGCATCAGCCAAGGAGAGAAGCAATTCAGAACAGAAGTGAGCACAATTGGGACAATCCAGCATGTAAATCTTGTCCGCCTCCGTGGGTTTTGCTCTGAAGGCAATAAGAAGTTGTTGGTCTACAATTTCATGGAAAATGGCTCCCTGGATTCACATCTTTTTAGTGAAAACATGTCCACTGTTTTGGACTGGAAAACAAGGTTCCAGATTGCATTAGGGACAGCAAGGGGCCTGGCTTATCTCCATGAGAAGTGCAGGGATTGCATCATACACTGCGACATAAAGCCAGAAAACATCCTTCTTGATGCTGAATTCTGTCCCAAAGTGGCCGATTTTGGTCTGGCAAAGCTCGTCGGGCGTGAGTTTAGCAGGGTTCTGACTACCATGAGAGGTACAAGAGGTTATCTTGCACCAGAATGGATATCAGGAGTGGCTATAACACCAAAAGCAGATGTCTACAGCTACGGCATGATGCTTTTTGAACTTATATCAGGAAGGCGAAACGCAGAGCCTTCTCAGGACGAGAAAGTGAGATTCTTCCCATTTCGTGCTGCAAATACTATAGCCACGGAAGGTAACATCCTTACGCTGCTAGATCCCAGATTGCAGGGGGTTGCAGACATCGATGAGGCATCAAGAACCTGCAAAGTTGCCCTCTGGTGCATCCAAGATGATGAAAAACACAGGCCATCAATGGGCCAGGTTGCTCAGATTCTTGAAGGAGTTTTAGATGTGGGCTTTCCCCTTATACCCAGATCTCTTGAATTGTTTGCCAATAACCAGGAGACCATTGTTTTCTTCACTGAGCCATCCTCAACTAAGAGCAGCTCACATTCTCACAGCACCTCTTCAAATGCTTCCTCTCAAACAGAAAACAACCCATCATAATCAATCTCAAGGAAGTTAGCCTTTGATTTGGTTATTTTCAGTTTTTTATTCTTTGCTCTTTAGTTGGCTTGTGTTTCAAGTGTTTCAAGTGCATGTATCACTTTTCTTGTAAAGTGATTTTTAATAGAGGCCCATTTCATGGTGGCTATGAATGCAATGATATCATTTAGAAACAATTCTAGTGAAAACTGGCAAATTATACTGTGCACCACGGTGCACATAGCAATGTGCACCACGTACCTAAACGACGTCGTTTTGAGCATTGTAAACTAATCGTCCGTTTTTTTTGGAAATCATGTTTCCCGTTTCGCACGGTCTCTGTATTTATGTTAATATTCTGTGTATTCCAGGCAATCATTCTGTGTATTCTAGGCAACCGTTCTGTGTATTATAGGCAACCGTTATGTGTATTCATGTTAGTAACACATGTTGTGATTTCATGTTAGTAACACATGTTGTGATGTGTTTGTGCATTCGAATGTTTAGGAGGATGAGTTCTGTGTATTTTGTGTAAATATTATGTGTATTCATGTTATTAACACAAGTTGTGATGTGTTTGTGCATTCGAATGTTAGGAGGATGAGTTCTGTGTATTTTGCGTCAATATTCTGTGTATTATGGGCAAACATTCTGTGTATTCTAGGCAAACATTCTGTGTATTCTATATAATGATTATGTGTATTATAGATAATGAATTTCCTGGAGTCATTCGCGTCCACTAACATCTGTGTATTTTGTGTCAATATTCTGTGTATTCTGGGCAAACATTCTGTGTATTCTAGGCAAACATTCTGTGTATTATAGATAATGGTTATGTGTATTATAGATAATGAATTCTCTGAGTCATTCGCGTCCGCGTCTACTAATACCAAAACGACGTCGTTTTACGTACGTGGTGCACATTGCTATGTGCACCATGGTGCAGGGTATAACGATTGGTGAAAACTAATGCAGATTTGCAGATTTTAGAGGCCCATTTTATAATATCTATTTTCAGGCTATGGTCCAATACATTGTTTATCAATTGGTATATTGTGGACCATATTATGAATCCTAAATCTCATTTAGAAACAATTCTACTGAAAAGTATGGCAGATTTTAGAGGCCCATTTCATGATATTCTGTTTTCAGGCTATGGTCCAATACATTTGTTTATTGATTGTTATACTCTGGATCAGGATTCACCATGCACATGGACTATGTTCAAATTCTATCCTAGTGCATGATAGAATGTGCGATTGTGTAATGTGATTACAAGACAGATTGTGATGATGTCTTAACAAGACAAATGATGAAATTTATACCATGATTGCCTTGTAACCGCCCTCAAGAAAAGGGTGGGCTGTTAGTGCCATTTTGACCACGTTCACACGTTACACCTGGCCTCGGCCTTGGCCACTTGAGGCTAAGCACTGAACTTGGCCTTGGTTGTTTGAGGGCGAGTGCTGAGCACCACCTTGGTGTCTCGAGGCCAAGCTCAGCTCGGCCTTGGCCGCTTGAGGCCGAGCACCAAGCTACCATGGGCTAGCTTTCGGTGCACGAGGCCGCGACCATTGGGGCCGGCCTCAGAGATTGGCTCGGATTGCCTTGACCCGTCTCCTCAGGTTGATTTTTTCCGAACCCGTTCTCAATATATTCATCAATATTATCATATATTACCACTCAAAACATTATTATATTTACTCTTGTATACAAACTTACATTATTTTGTAAACTAATTATATAAAGGCAACAAGAAAAGCCCATGACATTCGGTCCAAATACTAGAGCTAAGGCATCTTTAATTTGATCAAGCTCAAGATTTCGTGCTACATTTTGAGCAATTCTATGAGGAATTCGATCGTAGTTAACTCATCTAAAAAAGAAAATAAGTTTAAACCAATTGATCTTATTAAGTATTCTAAATAAATTGCATTGCTTATTCTTTCGAGGGAAAAAATGATAGAAATTTATACTATGCTTGTAGTGATTCTCGCCATATATAGTTCAAGATGTTATTCGGCGTTGTGACGATTCATGTGAAAAGACTTTGTGCTGGCTTTGTTCAATAGAGTCTCGTTTTGACACGAGTTGCTCAACACCAATCCAATTAGTCTTGATTCTAGAACAACAGTAGCTAGTACCAAATTGATTTTCAATAACTTGTGAAATCATCAAAGTGTCTAATTCTATTAATCCAAGTTACGAAGTAGCTGAAATTTCATTTGGTATTAGAGCGAGTTGACTTAAATTGTTAATTAGACATATCTTGTGAAAAATTGTTTAATTATGTGATTCTTGCATATTTCTAGGATATCTTGTTTAATTTGTTGGCTTCATTTTCTTGGGCAAATTATACCGTGCACCGTGGTGCATATAACAATGTGCACCACGTACGTAAACGACGTCGTTTTGAGCATTGTAAACTGACCACCCGTTTTTTTTTGGAAATCACGTTTCCCGTTTCGACCGATCTCTGTATTTATATTAATATTTTGTGTATACCATGCAATCATTCTGTGTATTCTAGGCAACCGTTCTGTGTATTCGATGCAACCGTTCTGCGTATTCATGTTAGTAACACATGTTGTGATGCGTTTGTGCATTCAAATGATTAGGATGATGAGTTCTGTGTATTTTGTGTCAATATTCTGTGTATTCATGTTATTAACATAGGTTGTGATGTTTTTGTGCATTCGAATGTTAGGAGTATGAGTTTTGTGTATTTTGTGTCAATATTCTGTGTATTCTGGGCAAACATTCTGTGTATTCTAGGCAAACGTTCTGTGTATTCTAGATAATGATTATGTGTATTATAGATAATGAATTCACTGGAGTCATTCGCGTCCGTGTCCACTAACATCTGTGTATTTTGTGTTAATATTCTGTGTATTCTAGGCAAACGTTCGGTGTATTCTAGATAATGATTATGTGTATTATAGATAATGAATTCCCTGTAGTCATTTGCGTCCGCGTCTACTAACATTGAAACGACGTCGTTTACGTACGTGGTGTACATTGCTATGTGCACCGTGGTGCAGGGTATAACGATTGATTTTCTTGAGTCTATAACATGATGGGCCTTACATGAATTCACGGGACATTTGGTACTATCTTTACCTCACCATTATGTAATTTGTACTTGAAAAAATGTTAGCGGGTTGAACAATTGTCGAGTTGGGAACCTCGTAGATGTATGGGTAGTTATTCTAAATTAGGGTAAACAAATGTGTTGTTCCTTGTGTCTTTTACTATATATTTCTACATATTTGACTATTTGCTTTTCCTTCTCGAACAACAAACACTAACCAGTACAAAACTCATTTTCAAAAACTTGTTAAATTGTCAAAATTCCTATTAGGATCAAACGCTTACCACTTATGCCAAAAGCTATAACTAGTAGAAAGACGCAACTTATTTTCTTATTTGTAGACTGTCATCACATTATTCGAGACAAGTTGGGTGCTGGACTTGACTCTTAGGGACTTTTGCCGACCTTCGCCCACAATATAATCCCTCATCCATAGGTATTAGATTTGACCTTTACCGGCCTCTGCTCAACGATGTCTGATTCTATTAATCCAAGTTATGCGGTAGCTAAGAATAATTTCAATTAATATTCTTTACCTATTTTATTTTCTTTGAAATAAGATTTTTATTTGTATAAAATTTATTTTCTGAACCATATATGTTGTAGTTAGTCAAGGACAAAGGACCTTAAGGGTCCAGGAATTTGACTTCACGAATGGGTAGACCAGATCCTTGGATTAAGGTTCATTTGTCAAGCAAGGAAAAAGACTTCTGCCGCCTAAAATGTACTACCCTCCACAAGGACAATTACGTGGCCTGATGAGGAACAGTTGTCACTAATACGTTCAATACAGACCCTTGATATATAAAGCCAAGACTTTATATATGCTGAGGATGTTCCATTATTTCAAGAATGGACCACGTTGTAGGGACAAAATTTATCCTAGCCTTATGTAATATGATTTGACTATAAAAGAGACTACTCCTTATGAAGAAAAAAATGTCGGGGTCATTTTGGGCAAGAGATCGAGGTTTCAAATTCGACAATAACAATGTTGATGTTATGTTTAAAGTGGACAAATCATTGTGTCCATTGGTATTTGATCATGTCTGCTGATGAGTTATTAAATTACCTTGATTTACACCTATCCAAATATTCTGTCTGTTTGGGGTGTTGGGACTCAGGAGTTGGGATTGAACCTTTTAGAAAAAAAAATATTGAGAATTGAAGCATTTAATTTAAGCCCTATTTGAACATTATATTCACACATTTAAAGATAATGTGAACATAATTATATATAAGCCCTATTTGGTAAATGGCTGTTAGCTGATAAGTGTTAAATGATTGGTTAGAGGGTATAACTAGTTGATAACATTAGCTGATTGTAGAAAGATGTTTGGTAAATTAGCTGTTAACTGTTTGGTATAATTATATTTCTTTTCTCAAAAAGCTAATTGAAATTGCTTTGAACAACTTTTTGAGTTACAAAAAATTGATTAACTATACACTTATATTAATTTTTTAACCAAGTCAAATAGCTAATGGTGATCAAATAAACTAAAAATACCAAACATGCCATACTCTTATTTTGTTTAAGTTATTATAGATAATCGAAGTAATTAACCTGACATTATTGTCATATCATATTTTAAGGTTATTTAAGGTAATTAATGTCATTACATACGTTTTTCATTTTTATTGTTTGAAAAACGCACATATATACATGTGTGTATCTATATTTATTTATTTATTTATTTATTGGTGTTTATATTTTCTTATACAATATAATATAACGTAAATAAAATCTTTTACCAAGTGGATTAATATTATATTCTCACAAATTTAACCAAACATATGATGTAATTTTACATTCATGTAATATTATTACTTTACTTTTTAATTAGTAACTCTATTATTTGGAAAATTTTCACATCTCATGAACCAAATGTTTTTCTGTGCAAGGTAATTTGATTAGCTTCTATACTTTTGGTACAGTAAGATAACCTTAGATAATATACTATGAAAATTTATTTGATTAGCTTTTATACTTTTTGTACTGTAAGATAACCTTGATAATCTACAATGAAAATTTTAACTTTTCCCTTTAAAATGCGCAAACACACACACACTCACACGTGTTTGTGTTTATAAGGGCATTAAAAGAATATTTTCTTTTACAAAAAGATAACTCTGAACCAAATAAATTAATATGAAGTATTATATTCTTACTAAATAATAGATTTCAGTAATATGCTAAATAATATTTTAGGGGATAATCTAAAAATTTAAACTCATTTTCTATTAGTTTTTTTTTTTTTTTTTGAAACAATGTTTTCTATGTGAGCATCATTTTTAACAATGAATATTGATTATAAATAATAAAAATAACCTCATATGTTTTTCGAATTTCATAATTTTATTATATAACCCTAGGGACTAAAAGTGCAACATTATGAATAATTAAGGGGCTAAATTTGTTTAAATGAACTTATAGAGACTAAATTTTTAAAAGTGAAACAATTCAGTGGCTAAAAGTATTGTTTTTCTATAATCAATTAAAAATGAAATAAGAAAATGATTAGTAAATACTAATTAAAATAGAGAAGAGAATCGCTTGCACAAGTAGCTCGGTTCCTGGGTTGTAAATTGTGGGCAAAAATATAAGATCAAGCTTTAATAGTCACAATAGAGATTTTTATCATCTTGTAGAGATCATTCTTTATGGACAACAAATACTAATCCTTTAATCTAATAAATCGTTGAGTTATCGTAATTTATCATTCTATAATCTTATTAGGTAGAGATGCATGTGAGGATTATTGAGATGGGAGATTTTATTTTGTCAGCAAAATAGAAGAGGCATTTTTTTCTTGAAGTTGAAATGTTGGACCTTATCTTCAAGATGACTTAAGTCTATTGGCTTATTAGGTGTTCCCTCAGGTTGGCACGGACATTGACATTCTATTGTATTCAGTACCAGCTCAATCATGGCCGGTTTCCATTTTTTCAAGGAAAATTATATTATCTCATCATCACTTGTGGCTAATAAGACCTTAAGGCCCAATGAAATCCCCATCAATAATATGAATTCTTGACAATAAAGTCAATTTTAATTTGCAATTCTCATCCACCACAGGTTGAATATACAATATATAAATATAAATATAATGTACAATTTATAACTATCAGCTTAGCATTTTAGTTAAGGTAGAACATATTTTTTTAATTTGATAATAGAATCAACCTATGCAAGTAAGACTATATGATCTTAGTGCTGCTTAAAGTTCGTTAAAAGTGATTGGCCAACACACTTGAGGAGGCATTGATTATATAATTCATTAGACTTTTAATTGATATGTGACACATTCTAACACTCTTCTTTCTCTTTCTTCTTTTATGTGTGTTGCTTAGAGCCTATCAAAAGTGACCGGCTCACACACGTGCATGGAGGGCATTGAACATTTCAAAACCACTAGCAGGTAGGCGTCTACTACGTACTATAAATAAAAGAGTAATGATAAATGTCTCTCCTATATATTTTTCTCTCCAATTAAACTATTTCTCATGATATGACATTATTTGATTTGCTACTAAATTTTATTTTTAAAAAAGGGATAAATATGCCAGAAACCTTTAAAAAAAAACATCACTAGTTTCCGGTGGAAACCAGTGGTCTGATTTACGCCAATGGTTCACCAGAAAGCTTTAAAAAATCATTGATTTTCACCGAAAATCATGTTTTGGTTGTTGGCGGAAAATGACTCTCGCCAAATTTTGACTGAAATTTCTTATTGCATCCAGACACTGGAAACCCGGAAAATATTTTTCAGAAGTTATTTTCCGAGTTTCCAAACAGACCCTAAAAGTGGATTGCTACCTATGAATTTAGGACTAAAAATTATATTAACTTATAAAAATAGACGGTTTATTACACAAGAACGGATTTTACTCAATGCATATCTTTTGTAGTTACGTGTTTCTCTTATCACCCAAAAAATAAGGGCAATTGCATTTTCTAATAAATTAAAATAATAGTTATAAAAATATCAAAGTCTCTTTCTAGTGATATCAATAGTCATGGCATTTATTTGACATTGTACTAGTTGTTGTTAACCATTAATTTATAAAGAAAAAATATCACAATTCGTATTTATTAATATTTTTATACAATGCATGTACTGAGTTAGTTTTCACACTGTTCGTTAAAAAAAAAAAAAAAAAGAGAAGTATTTTTAAAATTCAATGTTGGCACATTCGAGTCAATCAATCATTCAGTGAAAGCTAATGTAGGTGGAATCTACGTACGTTAAGGACCACAAATCTACGTACCAGTGACCACAACTCGAGCTGGACCAATGTATTTTTGAGGTTAGATATCAAAAATAGTACATTAGATATCTGAGGTTGTCAGGTTGACATATGGATTTTTGAATCACATAAATATGTTTACATTGCATCCATGGACCATATAGTCACCCATTAGTTTTATGCATCATTAATTAAAGAGTCGTTGGATTCTTATATTTGAATACAGGAATTGAGAATACGGCGATATATAGGATGCATGGGACTGTGTTAATTAACTTGTTGATATTTGTTGAGGTTGATGAGATGGGAATAACGGCTCATATCGCGTTCACATATATGCATATATAATAATTGTATTATTGACAAGTATATTCCCAACAAATATGATTTCATCCTCTATTATTTCAAATTGCAAATATTATGTAATGATTTTAGAAAGAAACTAAGCTAGCATTTTCATCTAATATCTATTACAGTGTGTCTACATACATACATACATACGCATGTTCACGCACGCACGCACAAGCGCACACACATATATATAGTCCTGTTTGGTAAATAATCAGCTATCAGTCAATTTTGACTTATTTGACCACTATTAATTGTTTGACTTGGTTAAAAAAAATTAATATAAGTGTTTGGTTAATAAGCTTTTTGTAACTCCAAAATACTAAAATTCAAAAGGCTACTCAAAGCAGCATTTTCAATTAGCGTTTTGAGAAAAGAAATTATACCAAACAGGTATCAGCTAACAGCTAATTTACCAAACACCTTTCTATAATCAGCTAATATTATCAACTAATCATACATTCTAACCCAATCAGCTAATAGTCATTTACCAAACAGGGTCTACATATACACACAGACACACACACCTTAGTTCAGGTGCGGCCGCACCAATAGTTATGCCAATATGCACCAATAGTGTTAGAAAACACACAACTAAAAAAAAAAAGCATAAATACACCAAAAAATAATGCACCATTATTAAGTATGCATTGCAAAAAACGAACCATTAGGTATGCATAAATGCACCACACAATGTTTAGAAATTCACAATTAGGTGTGGGGAGGTATGATGCATTCTTTTGGGTGTGTTATGCGTTTTGTGATGTATTTATGCATTTCATTGTTATGTATTTTTCAAACACTATTAGTGCATTAGTTACCACTATTATTGGTGTCTATCTTAAGCGGCTATACTGATTGCACGTTATGGCGCGAGCCGAAGTATATATGCAACAGAAATTATGCGACAGAATTAATTTCATGTGGAGCCATAATTTATTCTGATTGTAAATTGTAATACACAAGTTGTACCTCCGAATGACCACACATATATGAAAATCGTCGGTGTCTCCTTCATAAAACAAAAACAACGAAATATGATTGAAAAAAAACAAAAGAATATCTTTTTTTTTTTTTTTTTCTAAATTACCTTGATTTATAAAAATAAAAATAAAAACAAAAGAAAAAAAAAAAACAAACAAACATGGCCACACAAATAAAAAAAGTTCAAGATGACATTCATATTATATGTCTGTAGTTAACCTGACCAATTATGTATCTGCGGTTAATAAATTATGTGTGCAAATAAATTGAAAGCACATAATATATGAACTACTTACACATAATATTTGATAGTGTAAATATGCAGGGATATCGTTGGATCGTACACGGGTCCTTTAATAGTCTGCTTGTTGGTTTAAGTCTTAAGCTAAGGAAATGACGTGATATTAGAGAGTTCCGAGCTAATGTGAGATAGGTGAAGTTGCCAAAAATCACCCTTCTTAGCATTAAATGTAGTATTTATAGGGGAAGAAAGGAGACACATGTTAGGCTCTCGGCATGCTTGACACGTGTCGTGCATGCAATCGGTGAGCTCGGTGGTTGTGCAGTGATTCCCACGTGGAGACTTGCCACTAAGCCATTGTGGCTGAATTGAGGTTAAGAATCAAGGTTTATTCTCCAAGTGAACTTGGTCGGATTGGCCGCTCCGACCTACATAGGTCAGGACGGATTTTGTAGGTGGGGCGTAAACTACTGCTGTTCGGTCTTCACACTTAAGTAGGGTTGGTCAGTCTTAAGGTTGGTCATGGTCTGAAACAGTTCATCACGGTGAATTGACTTGATACCAAGCAGGTATGCGGTACATATAGGTAGGTATACTTGAGAAATATTTTCTATCAATATGTTAACTGTATGCACATAATATATTATTTACAGATACATTATTTATTATGTGAACTCTGATCCACATATAATAATTGCATTTTTTTTAGCTGTAAATCAACTCAGATGGATAGTGATCCATGTTTTGCGGGCCCAAAATTGTGGCCCAAGACAAAAGAAATCCTATATTAAATATGTTATCGGATGATATTTCTTGGATTCGACGTGTCTCGCAGGCGAGGTTTCAGTGTGAAAATGTCGTGTTGCCCCGATGTTTCGTTGTGGTCGTTGGATGAGTCTTCTCTGGGCCCACAGCGTAGACTTCAATTCTCACATCAGACATAACTCTTCTCTGCACTGCTCCATCTAACCGCAAAGCCAATGCCAATTTCACACAGTGTCATGACTTTGTGGGACATTCCAATGTGATACACGCATGGTGGGTTCTGGTCTCACTCACATTTGCACTTAATTTTATGGTCGTTTTTAATTATAATGCTTTGCTTTGGAACCTTCCTTGAACCATGGAATTTCCCATGAAGAAGCTAGGCTTGATACCTGTTGGGATTTTAATTATAAGGTCTACGATGCCCGAAGTAAATCAATCTAGGTTACTTATATGTTATAGCTACTTAAGACTTAATATCTTTTAAGAAGCTACTAGGCTTCGTATTCAAACTTTGCTAATTGAATGAATGGAGTTTGTTGCACATGGAATAGAGGGTTGAGTTCAACTTTATGTCATTAAAACGTGGACAATTATGTAATTATAAAGAAATAAAATTATACTTTCGCTACTTACTATAATTTTTTTGTGTAATGGTAAGTGCTTAATACATACAAGTTGATTGGTGTTGGGATACTAACTATGACTTGTAAAACAGGAGTTTGTGCCGGTAATATATATATATATATATATATATATATATATATATATATATATATATAAAATTCAGTTCACGTGCAGTTGGGGGTCTCCTGTGCGGTTGTGCGGTTAAATCTGAGCTATGGATCTTGCTTAAATCAACGTCCAGAATTACCAAAATTAAAAAAAAAAAAAAAAAAAAAACGCGGTGACAATTTGATAATTTTTGCATTTAGATCAAAATTTAAGGTACGTTTTTTCCTTCTTAAGGTGCGTATTTTTGTGTTGAAGGTGCGTGATTTTTGTACTTAAGGTGCGTGTGTTTTTGTGCTTAAGGTGCGTGGATTGTGTGCATAAGGTGAGTAGTTCTTGAAACTTAATGTGCGTGGTTTTGTGCTTAAAGTGCGTGATTATTTTGCTTAAGATGCATGATTTTTTTGCTTAAGGCAAGTAGTTGTTAAAACTTAAGGTGCATCAACCTGAAGCTTAAGGTGCGTGTTTTTTCTTTTTAAGGTGCGTGATTTTCCTTCTTAAGGGGCGTGGTTTGTATGCTTAAGGTGCCTCAGTTGTTGAAACTTAAGATGCGTCGGCCTAATGCTTTAGGTGCGTGGTTTTCCTTCTTAAGGTGCTTGATTAGTATGCTTAAGGTGCGTCCAGTTGTTGAAGGAAATGTGAAAGAAAGTAACACAGAAAGAGTACAAGATTGAGTATAGAAAAGAGTACAAGATTGAGTATAGGATTGAGTTCAAGATTGAGTGCAAGTTTACATGTGTATTTTTTTTCTTTTTTAATTTTCAATGGTTTGAGCCGTTGATTTAGATTTAATCAACGGTTCATATTTAAACGCATGACCGCACCTAGGAGCATCCCTGCACCTGAACTCATATATATGTGTGTGTGTGTGTGTGTGTGTATAAAAGTCTGCTCAAATGCGGTCGTGCCTTCCCGTTCGGTGGGTGCAGTTCCCACCACTAGTATTAACAAAATACACACTAGTGATAGGAAAATGCACAACAATAAAAATGCACAAAAACACCCCAATAATTCCCCTGCACCTAATTGTGCATTTCTGGACACTGTGTGATTTTTTTTTTTTTTTGAGAACGTGGACACTGTGTGATATATATTTATATACGTAGTGGTATATTTTTTGGTGATGTGTACTTAATGGGGGTAAAAATAATACTCTGTTTGTCACATTTTACCTGTAATATTGATTATTCACTGGTCAAACTAACTTTTTCTTCTTACTTATTTTCTTATTATTTATAAATTTAGTTTTTATTTTTTTAGTTTTTTAATGTAATTTTTAAATATATAAATTTTATATACTAATAATAAATTGAATACTATGAAAAATTAAATTATAATAAATTCTCGTTAATTAAATCAGATATATAAAATGAAACAGAATTGGAGTATAAAATCAAATTCCACAGTGCAAAACATATGTTGGAAGAGATAGTGGGTGAGGGGTTGTGCATATAGTGCGTAAAAATGGAGTGCTAAATGCTAATAGTCTTCTCATTTTCTAATTTGATAGGATTTTCCCACCGTCTTCTTCTTTCTTTTCCATTCACACAAAATATTTGCATCCTTAATTTTCTTTGCCGTACATCATTTTGTTTACCTCCATTTTATACATAGCAGAAGACACTAGCTAGTGTAAACATTTACTCCGTTTTTATCAAAAACCAAATCAATAGCTAATCCATGTGCTGTTCCAATGCGCAATAATGCATACATGTACTATATAGTAATATGATGTAATCCTCATGATGTAATCCACAGGCCGGTACGTACTAACAATACAAACAATATCTCAGCTACCCACAGAACTTTGTAGATCATGGTATGAAAACGGGGTCGTTTTTTTAAGTAAAGAAACGACGGTTGTTATATTTTAACAAATTCTGTATTTTTATGTATTTATAACAAAATGAAACTACAGTGTATTTAAAATGAAATTGAGTCGTATATTGTTTATATTATCAAATGAAACTGTAATTGGATTGAAATGATACTTTAGTTGTGTTGAAATGAAACTGCATTATATATAAAATGAAACTGAATAGCATGCCTTACCTATTGAGTGTATATTGTCAAATAGAAGTGTAGTTGAATAGAAATGATATTTTAGTTTTGCTGAAATGAAACTACAATATGTATAAAAAGAAACGGAATAACATATCTCACATATTGATTCTCAGTCGATTTTGGACGGTGAAAGGTAGGGCCGGGCAGTCGGACCTAATTTATTTAAAATGATAAATGTCTAACAAAATTAATAAAAGTTTAAGACAAAGGAAATTACAATATAGGCTAGGGGTGGAAAATATTAGATGTACTTTATGATTTTTTTTTTTATAGTATTATCGACTCTATTACAATGTATAATAGCTGTCTAAATATACTTTCTCAACCTACCGAACCTATAACCTCCATATGGGAGAGTCATAGCTATGTCGTTCGACCATAAGATCTTTGGCAGATGTACTTTATGATAATTATATTTAAAATTTTGAATTTTGATAATTTAATTTTTAATTTTTGTATCATGTAACAATTATTTCCAATTATACGATCTTATTTGACCTAAAAAAAAAAAAATTCGTTGACCCTTCTAATTAAGTTTACTATTTGTTAGAAATTATAATATTTGAATCTAATTTTTTTATATGTAGGTTTTTTTTTCTTGTGTTTTTTTTTATAAAAAAAATTAGTTGTATAAAGTAGAAATTGTGATATTGTTGTGTAAAAAAAATAATGTTGATGTGTAATTTTTAAAATAATTTGTACGCAAACTAATAACCAACTCAACAAGGTTGTGTTATATCATATTTTTTTGAAATGAATATTATAATTGGATATAATGTCATAATAAGAAGCAAAATATAGTATTAAATTTTAAAGGTTCAGATATAATTACCACAAAATAAAAATTTTCAACATTAAATTGTCAAATATTAACAATTTGTATATAAGTATCATTAGGTATAAACATTTTAAATTTGTGACCATTAAAACAATAGTAACATTTTCAAAAAAAAAAAAAAAAAAAAACAATAGTAACATGAATTGCTTAACCAAAAACCAAGCAAAAGACAACAACACATCTTTAAATATATTCTAGGATTATTTTTGTAAGGCTGGTATATTTTAGATTTATTTTTGGAATTGTACTTTGATCTTATTGGTGTAATGAGGATTGACAACGTGGCAAGATATGGGTTCTATTTGGACTTATCAAAAATCAAATCAACAGTAGAAATACAAAATACAAACAGGTTATTCATTTAATTATTTTGTTATTCATCAGCTTTTTGGTGTGGCCATGTATGTGTGACTAGGGGGACAACACAACACCCCTAATGTTTAGTACTCATTTTTTTAAAATAAAACATAATATATATATATGGTCATGTTCAAGTGTGGCCGTGCTCTTAGGTGTGAACAGTGCGGCCTCACCACTATGTATACAGATATACACCACTCAGTGTTAGAAAATGCACCACACAAATATGCATCGTTAGGGACGCATCACCCAAAAACACACCACTAGGTATGCAAATATACACCACACAGTATTAGCAAATGCACCATTAGGGACATGGGAGTTATGGTGCATTATTTTGGGTGTGTGGTGTGTTTTATGGTGTTTTTGTATATTTTCATTGTGGTGTGTTTCTTAACATTGAGTGGTGTATTTCGTAACATTGAGTGGTGTGTGACCGCACGACCACACCTAAGAGCACGGCCACATTTGATTAATATTCTATATATATATATATATATATATATATATATATATATATCTGTGTGTGTGTGTTTTTAGATTTTCATAAATTGGTCTTAATGCTAAATGAAAATAGAATTTTAGAAGGAATTGACATTGAAAAATAATTTTATATATAAATATGCACGAAAAAATGTAATATTTAAATTAAATTTTAAATTGTATTATTTTCTTTGTTGAGTTTTTATACATTGTATTTGGACAAAATTTTTTATTACATTTTTATTTTATTTTTAAAGAATACAATAACTTGAAATCCAAATAGATTTGAACTTAATTATACCTCAAATATAAAGATCTTTTCTACTTTTATTGTTATTTTTTTGAGATCTTTTGAGATTATATTTTTTGTTTCTATAAATAGATAGGACCCATATTTTTAATGGAACGATTATGGTGATTGAAGCATGCATTTCATCTCAACTAAAAGTTTAAAATGAACTAAAGACGTTATGGTCAAGCGGCATAGCTGTGACCTTCCCCAGTGAGAGGTCACAGGTTTGTGTTCTTCCTTTTTGTTGGTAGTGTGTTATTTGCGATTAGGTTACTGTTGGTAGCATAGATGACAATATCATGCAATGAGATTATGATATAGGAGTTATAAACTTTCCTTTAGGTGTTCTGCTCGGGGTTCATTTGGTTCAATCATTATTGTTAAATGAGTTATTGTTGATAAAAAAATCTCTAGTTTAAGGAAAAAGATTAAATAAATTAGTAAAAATTTGAAAATTTTAAATATGATGTATTCCAAAGATATTAAAAGGTAGTTTCTCGCTTCAATTTGTTGGGTAATGGGTTATTTGAGTATCTTCATTGTCAACAAATCCCCAAGTAGTTAATATGATTGGTTTCAAACTATTCTTTTTTATTTTTTTCCATGGTATTAATAGAATACTTGGTAAATAAATATATAACTTTATTTTGTATTATAACTTTGAAATTTAATTACAAGATATTGTAAAAATAAGATAATGGACAATGTAATGAATATCAATTGATAAATTTGAATGTAAAAAATCTTTGCATGAAAGAAAATAAAGACAATATAACTAATGAAATTATTTCTCTTATTTAATTTAATTTTTTGATAATCAATAATTTTTTCAAATAAAGTTATTGTAGACACATAATTCTAAATTAAAGAAATACATATGTATCATTTTTTGTTGTAACAACTAATTTATTTTAATTTAATAAGAGTAAAAATAGAGTGAGGAACTTAATTATGCAAAATTTGATTGGGATGAGATTCAAACCTAAGACCTTTCTTATAGAAATTAATAGGTAAATTAAAAGTTAACGGAATATTAATGGAGAAGATAAGATTTAACGGAAAACTTAACGGATAATAATATAATTAAGGATAAATACGAAAATCTCAAGGGAAAATATAAATCTAAATAATCTGAACCATCCATTTGATTAAATAATTTGACCGCTATTTTTTCTACCTATTTTAGGCCGAACTCTCTTTTAACTCTTTTATATATATATATATATATATATATATATATATATATATATATATATATATATATATAATTTCAAGTGTGGCCGTGCTCTCCCGTGCGGCCGTGCGGTCACACACCACTCAATGTTACGAAATACACCACTCAATGTTAAGAAACACACCACAATTTTAAGAAACACACCACAGTGCATATTTGTGTGGTGTGTTTCTTAACATTGAGTGGTGTATTTCGTAACATTGAGTGGTGTAAACCGCACGGCCGCACCTAAGGGCACGGCCACACCTGAACATGACTCTATATATATATCCAATAATGGTACATCCCGTACATGTAGTTATATTAGACATATACAGTGCAAACAGAGAAATCCAATCAATAATGGAGTAATGCGCATGATCTATAATAATGGGCTTACCAAAAATCAAATCAAGAGTTAATGTGCTATAAAGTAGACATGTACATATGTTGTAGTCCGCATGATACAATCCACGCGTTCTAACATCCTTATTTCCCGGTGATATTGAAAGCAATTGTTATACATTCACCATATCCATCTTGCATTGTAAATTTTAGATAAAAAACTAGGTGTTTATGGTTAACACATTATGTATCTGCAATTAATTATTTATGTATTTGTAAATAAATTGATGACACATAACATGTTAATTATAAATATATAAAATAATAATTACAGACACATAAGTTATTAACTGTAAGTACATAATATGTTAACTGTAAACGCATAATATATATATTATGCTTCTGCACTTGATGCGGCTAATGCACCAGGGAATACGAATTAGCCTAAATAGACTAAAAAAAAAAAATACAAGAACGTGAGCTTGGGCGACTGTTGCAGTTGGTGGTACCTTGGTCCTTTACGACGTTATTTTGTACTTTAATTTTAACAGCGACTGTTTGTTGTTCAGTTCGCGTTAGAGAGGTTTTTTATTTTTATTTTAGTTTATTTTACTGTAAAAATTACACATCAACATCACTGTACCTTATGTTACACAATTCGATCTGTACATTAAGTGTAAGAATTTTGTACCTGAAATTGATTAGTAGTTGTATAACACAAAACCTATCGTGTGTCTTATTTTACGAATTTATGTCTTGTATTTTGAAATTATGTGGCTATAGCCTATAGGCGGACATAAATTATTTACATAAATCAGATATGAGAATAAGTAAAACAGAAAATATGTATATGTAGTTATGCGTTTCTGTACCTCATGTTACTCAATTCTGTACATTAAGCGTAAGGATTCTGTACTTGAAATTGATTAGTAGTTGTATACCATAAAATATATTGTGTGTCTTATTTTACGAATTTATGTCTTGTATTATGAAATTATGTGGTTATAGGACATAAATTATTTACATAAATCATATATGAGAATAAGTAAAATAGGAAACATGTATATGTATCTCGTGTTATGCATTTCTGTACCTCATGTTACGTAATTTTGTACCTTAAGCGTATAATTTTGTACATAAAATAAATTAAAATTGATGCTGCGAGCATAAAAATGGGAAGCTACGAAATCTGTTAAAGCTTAAATATCAAATGACGTCGTTTTGATTCAAGGTCCACAATGCTATGTGGACCCTCGTCCACGATATAAATTGTTGTATAAAGAATGTGCAGGTGTAATAATAAAATTATAGATACCTCTATTTAAGAAAAAAATGTTTAAAAGTATTCCTATTAATATTAAAGATTCAATTATACCAAAACATTTTTTGTTTTTGTTTGTTTTTTTTTTTGTTTTGTTTTGTTTTTGTTTTTGTTTTTGTTTCTTTTGTTTTTGTTTTTTGGTATTTATGTGTGTACAAATCATGATCAATCAAAACTCTTTGCCATGACCATCTTTACCACCCCTGATAACCTATTACAACACCACTATTAGATCATCCCGAATAGCTTGATTTTTGCACAAATTTTAAGATGTCATGTAGGAGAGAAGGATGAAGGAAAAAAAAAAAAAGAAAAAAAGCTATGTTAACGCGCCCGGTCGGCGTGTGGAGTGCACGCGTATGACTGAGCGTTTCTGGTATGTTTCATGCGCACAGAGGAACCAATTACTTTTCTTGAGTGAGACTCACTTTTCTTCAAAAAATCTGATTTTACTATAACAACCAATTTCTTTCTCTTTCCTCCACATAAAAATTACAACCTGCAAAAGTCATTCAAAATTCTCCTATTGGGATGCTTTTAGCTCAAATCTAAAACTTCTCACCATCATAATTCATAATTAACCAATCACAAATTCAAAATGAAGATTGAAGAAGACAAAAGACAATGGCTTTTTCATCTCAGATAAAGTGGCGGTGATTTCTTTAGTAATTTGTAAAAGAATAAAGAAAATTGTTGACTTAATTCTCAAAATATGATGAGTCAGGCACTCTAATCCGAACCCATTATGAACAAAAAGGAGAAGAAAGGAGGGGAGATGGCATATCCAATTAAAGTAAAAAAATTTGATTAAAAAAAGACCATAATTAGTGGTTACTAAATATTCTTCAAAGTAATCTCCACTTTAGTTTCAATTCTTGCATTCGTCAATTATATTGTATATTTGTATTCCTCGCAAAGAAGAAAAAGTGTATGTCGTGATTCATGTTAATATTGTTTATGGACGTTTCGTCATCATTGAGCTTATTTTATAGAACAAAAGAATCATTCAATTTTTTTTAAAAAAAAATTAATTTATGTATAATATTTAATTTTAATCATATTTAAGCAAATCATTAAATAATTTTCAAGTATTTTATTTCTATTTAAACTTTAAAGTCTGATCTTCTTCTCTCATTTATGATTTATCCGTATTTTCCTTTTTATTTTTAAATTTTATTTTGCACTATATAAAAACTTTATCCTAAGTCACTTTTATATCCATTTTTTTTAAAAATAAATATCTTCTTCCAAAAAACTTTTACAAAATATGTCACATTGGGATAGAATTAAAAGTAGAGGTGTTATGAGGGTCAATTGTTATATAGTGGACAATGGTGTACATAATGCTGTGTAGATCATATATAGTTGTCGAATGAAATTGTAGTACAATTAAAATGATACTTTAGCGTTACAATGATGAAACTAGTGTGTGGAAAATGAAACTAAAAAATAAGCTCATTCAATAACGTATATTGTCAAATGAAACTGTAGTATAATTAAAATATTGATACTGTAGTGTTGTTTTAATGAAACTATTCTGTGTAAAAAATGAAACTAAAATCCAGAGTCATACAATAACATATATTGTCAAAAATAATACCTTAGCATTACTATAATTAAGCTAGTATGTGTGGAATAGTATATAGTATATCAACTTATAATAAAATGTACATTTTAATTAAACCAATATAGATTTGGAATAGTAAATTAAAATTTGTGCTACAGAGCCTACAATAAATAATGAATTAATTTCACCAATGGTCCTCCGACTATGTTGATTTTTCAAAATAAGTCCCCGACTTTTAATTTGGACAATATATGTCCCTTGACTTTAAAATTCTTTCCAATGTTGGTCCTTTCATCAAATTTTGGTTAAGTTGAGGTCAAATGAAGGGGTAAAATTATCCGTTCACATGTTTAATGTATTATTACTCGTATTTCTTCTGTTCTATACACTATATATATGAATATAATCTCAGTTGAAGTCTAAATCGAAACCATTGATATCAGTCAAAGTCTCTTCGACTGAAATTATATTCATATATATAGCGTATAAGACAGGAGAAATACGAGTAATAATACACTATACAGGTGAACAGACAATTTTACCCCTTCATTTGACCTCAACTTAATCAAAATTTGACTAAAGGACCGACATTAGAAAGAATTTGAAAGTCAAGAGACTTAAATTATCCAAATTAAAAGTCGGGACTAATTTTGGAAAATCAACATAGTCGAAGGACCATTGCTGGAATTAACTCAATAAATAATTTTTGATATAAGTAAAGAGAAGACAATGTGTTATTAGAACAATTATAGTATGACATTCATATTCTTTTAGAATGAAAAATTTAAAAATATTATCTTTCACTTATTTATACATGCATGCATACATGCGCGCGCGCACACACATTATATATATATATATAGTTGAAAGGAACCCATCAAAATATGTAAATATTATTATATTTTAATTCTTACCACAAATAATAAAGAGTTGAAACAAGGAATAGAAAAAAAGTGATGTAAATTATATTTTGTGTACACTAATTTAGTTTTTTTTTTGAAAGGTGTACACTAATTTAGTTGTTATAATAATAAGATAAAAAATAAAATGTCCATCATCGTTGTTTATTATTATTATTATTATTATTATTATTATTATTATTATTATTATTATCAAAAAGTTAGAAAATGTTTTGCAATGAGTAAGTTAATAATAATAAATAATTTACGAAATATTTTGACTTATTTTACATCACTAATGAAGTAATTATTCAGAATTATAACTTTTTAGTGCTCTATTTAGTTTCTAAAATGATAAAAAAGAATATATGGGCTCAATAGTAAATTATAAATGTAAATGAAATAATATGAACAATTAACAATTAAAGTGAACATATAGCAATAAAATACAAATCAATTTAGTGTTATATTTAGATACTTAATTTAATTTAAATATATATAGTTTATATTATGATAATCGAAAGATATTATCGAGTTTGTGATTTTGATATAGATAATTGGTAGATAATTAATTTGTTAGATTTCTATTTAATTACGTTTAAATAATTAATAGATAATAAAATTTAAATAATTCGATGTGGATGATATTATGCGATAATTCTTGATAATTTACAGTTTCGATAATTTACTACAGTATCATTTCGATATAATAACTACAGTTGTTTCATTGGACAATATACATTCAAATATGTGAAACTGTTATTCAGTTTCATTTTATATACACTGTAGTTTCATTTCAACACAACTACAGTTTTTTTTCTAACACAACTATAATTTCATTTCTGCTCAGCTACAATGTCATTTGATAAAATATAAAAACAAATGTGAGTCAGTTTTTTTTTTTTTTTTTTTTTGAAAATAAATGTGAGGCAGTTTGATTTTAGATAAACTGTAATTTCATTTACGGAGCTCCATTAAGATGTGACGGCAACTGTTTTTTACTTAAAGAAACAATGCCGTTTTTGGACCATGATTCACGATATACCGACTGCTTTCGCATATCTTATTTACTCTTTATTGATCAATACAACTCTTCAGGTGATTTGGGGTGGATTGCATGGTTATCAATTTTTTATTTTCTATTTAATAGTATTTTTTATGTCATTTCTAAACATATAAATTTTATAAAATATCACCTTATGGATAGCAACATGCTACTTTCTGGTGATTTGGGGTGGATTGCATGGTTATCAAATGTCGAACTTAATTGCACTTTTATATATATATATATATATATATATATATATATTCAATGGTGTAATCGCATTTTTGGGTTCTGTTGGATATTCAATTTGACGCTTATTTCTATATGTTTATTTATTTACTTACTTATTTGTATTAATGACATTTAAATAAATTATACAACATAACATAAAATATAATCCCAACTAAACATGGTAATATTACATCACCATAACTCCAACTAAACACGAAAAATAATTTTACGTTCATTCCCGTAATCTCATATTACTTCTCCGGAGATAATCCTATTACCTAAGAGAATCTCACTACCTATAAACTAAATGCCTCATTTTTTATTTATTTATTTATTTTTTTGCATTGATTGAAACATATATAATGTTTTGAATATCAACCTTTCCCTTTAAACATTATCTCCCCTCCATCTTATAGGATGGTCAGGCTAGAACAACTAGGCACCTAGCTATTCTAAAGTTGATGAGGGTGGTTGGATAAGGTTTGGACCTAGGAACCAATTCAATTTCTTCATTAGGGTGATGAGGATGATACGATAGGGTCTGGATCACTAGGAACTTTTCTCTTCACTGCCCTATATCTCATATGAAAATCATCTGTTGAAATTGATGAGGATGATACGATAGGGTCTGGACCACTAGGAACTTTTCTCTTCACTGCCTCATATCTCATATGGCTCATTAATAATTATATTTTTATTTTTATATGTTTTCCTCGTGTTTCATACTTTTAACGCATCTTGTTTCTTTGTTTATATGCCACCAAGACTTACATCTTCATTTTTGTTTTTACTTGTAAGATTATATCGTACGATATTGTTGAAATTTAGGATGTATGAAAATGATAGGGATGAACTTTTCGAATATACCAAAATGAGAGAGTAGAAAAGTAAAGAGAGCAAATTAGTAATATCCACATTCATTGAATATAATGGAAATAATTTGACATGATATACCTCATGGCTTTAATGTGGACAAGTGGTTATCATTTCCACCATTTCGTTTCAAGTTGAACGATACGAATATATATAGGTTTTATTTTTTTTCAAAAAAATAGTACTTTAAATTCTTTTTTTTTTTTCTGCATAAAAAATACTTTAAAGTTTGTTATCATATATTTTATTTTGTTGACATTGTCGTGTTAATTTAAAATTATTGAGTTGACTTTTTTTATGCACATGATGCACAATATTAACATACTGATAAATAAAAATAATTAAAGAATTTTAGTTTGAAGTATATTTTTTATTTTCTTAATCTGATAAATTTTAATTATTATATTTGAGAAATATAGATTGAAAAACAGAAAGGATTTATATATTTTTTAAATACTAATGTAAACAATCTTTATAAAATTTATATACAAAAAAAAATTTAAAAAAATATTTATAATAGTAAGCTGGCACCCGTATATATTGGTATGTTTACACAAATAATATATGTATTATATACACACATATGATTTGACATTAATAGATATTTAATTAAAATATACTTTATAATTAAATTAATTGTTACATGATGATTTTAATGAAATAATAATTAAAGAATATGAAAAGGATATGTTAAATGTAGCTAGGTTTATAGTAATAGTAATGGAGACACCAATATTAGAATTCATTAAACAATAAGCGTGTTATAACTTATAAGTTATAGCGGCGGTTTTAAAATAGTTTTGTTTGATAAGAGTGTAATAAGGACAATTTTATCTAATGAAAATGAAGTTGTTGATCTCTTTACAATTGAACTTGAAGATTTTGTAATGCATTTGCTTGCTTCTCTTCAATCTTTCTTATGCTCTCGTGTTTTTCATCTTCAAGTCTTCATGCATTTATATAGATGATCAAATCTATCCATTGGTGTGTGATAGTTTTGATTTTGAATTTTTGGTTGTTGTAGTCTGATATGATGTATTCTCTAGTTTTGGATGAGCTCCTCCCAATTCTGTCTTGTAATAGAATAGGGGGGTTTACTCTGACCAAGACTAGCCTTTTTGCTCCGTCTGCGGAGCCTATGAATTTCCTGAAATGTAGATAGAACAAAAGAGGGAATGAAGGGATAAGAATAGGAATTATAGTACATACCATTGGAAAAAGGGGCACATGTGGGAAAATTTGATCTTCATTTTCGACCGTTTGCAGTAGCTTGATCAGACAAGTTAAAATTTTTTCCTTGCTATTTGGTTGTGAATCATGCTTTATTGACTTTTTAAAACCTTTCCATGTTTGGCATATATCGTTCTTGGAACTTGCATAGAAATTTGATTTTTAATGCAACAATGATTTTGGCTTACTACTTTCTCCACCTATTGAGGCACAAGAGTCAATACTGACTCCACTGAGCCTCAAACCCACCACCTCCCGTATAAAGGAAAATGTTTGATGCCACTGGACTACAAGATCCTTGGCCATTAACTCTTCTCTTTAATTATGCTTTTCATTCAACTCTTCTAAACTTTGCTCCAATAATGAGTTCTTCTCCTAACTATTCTCCATAGCTCTTCTCCTTAACTCTTCTCTTTAATTTTGCTCTTTATTAAAATTTGAATTTAATGCACAAGGTAAGATCCCCGTTAAGTTTCTTCTTTTCTCCTTAATCAAATCAGACTTGTGCTCTTACTTCTTCTCTAAGTAATTTTCAAAAATTAATTTTACTTCTTTCTCGAAATCTACTCCTTTAACTCAAATTACAACTTTACTTCTCATTTTTTTTTTTTTTTTTTTTGGGAAAAGGAGACCTTGCAGGTCTCCCAAGCTTAGTGCCATCTACATGTAGCAATGCCTCGCCTATCACGATCCAGGCAGTCTTGCAGATCGTCAGGTGGATAGTCAACCAGAGAAGTCCCCCAGGCAGCGAGTTGCCCTACACTCGCTAGGAAATCAGCACATTGATTAAATCCTTGAATTAGGTGTTGCTATCCAAAATTTTACCTTCCAACTTGTGCTATAAAAATACTTTTCTACACGACACTACGATACTTTTACAATGAAAGAATAAGAAGAACCATGATTTTATATATATACCAATTCCATATGTGTGCACTTCATTTTCCATCAGGGTGCACTCTAGTACAAATTCATGCAGGGTAAGGTGTAGGATTTGTGTGCACTACGTTGTAGTGTTTTGTGCATTCCAGATTGTGTGTGCGCTTCTGTTTTAGTCACTGTTGCAAAAATTGGCCTAGGCAGTCACCTAGGCCGAGGCAAATTAAATTAGCCCCTAGGTGGCCGCCTAGGCGCCTAACTCGGCTGACTCGGCCGAGTTGGCACCTAACTCAGCCGAATTGGTTGAGTTAACTCAGTCAATTCGGTAGAGTTAGCTGAGTTAACTCGACCGAGTTAAGCTTGTTAATTTTTAAAAGTTTATATTATACATATAATTGTATATATTATTATAAATTCTATATGACCAAATTTAAATTTTACTTATGAAAATTTATGTAACACAGAGGTAAATAAACCTTAGAATTGCATAACAAATGCAATAAATAGATAAGGGAGTTTTGAGAAAATATAGTTGATTGAGGTTGTCATAATAATTAACGTTTCGTGTTAAGAGTAGAAGTAGAAGACGTGCTATAATCGAAAGAGAGGCCAAACATCAATTGTAGGTTAAAAAATTAAAAGTGTTGTAAAATAAAAATAGAAATGCACAAAACAAGAAGATAATTGCAAAGAGAGTAATGGAGAGAAGGGAAGAATTCTTATTGATATCATTCAGAGGTGTCGTCCAAAAGAATACATATGAGCATATATATAGAAAACCAACTTGACCCTTCGATACTCCAAAGGACACTTGACCCTTCATGGATCCAGAAATACAATAATTGGGATAATGGCCACATATAAATAATATATTCATAACACTCCCCCTTGGCCATTATCTTATCATATTCATGCCTCATTAAAAACCTTGCTAGGAAAACCCTGTGGGAAAAAACCTAGTCAAGGGAAAAAGAGTACATGATGTATTTCAAAGTATCTGTTATATAGGGTTGCCTCATTAAAAACCTTAGGCTAAGAAAACCCAGTGGGAAAAACTTAGCTAAGGGAAAAAGAGTACAACCATAAATCATTCATGACCTTCAGGGTCTAGTCTTCAGGATAACCAGTCATAAACTTTCAGTGTATAATCTTCAAGATTCTGTAATGTTCCCCTTTTGACATTACTATACCATAGTCATGCCTCGTTAAAAACCTCATTAGAAAAACCCAGTGGGAAAAACCTAATGAGGAAAAGAGTACGTTTTGGGACTTAGCATCGTTGGGATCAAATAATAATAGTCAGTACCCAAGTAGCCTATTAAAACCATTTTCTCACATAAATTCCAAAATCATTTGTAACTCAAAGATATTGGAGGATATGTTAAACATCATTCCAATATTTCATTATAGGAGGAGCACTAAATGTTGCTAGCAATTTCATCGCATAAAATATCAAGCCTGATGCGATTATGGAACTTCTGGTCCCTATATGGTGCTCCAACAGTAATGAATTAATGGACTTTTGGTTCCACAATATCCTTATTATACTCTTTGAGCTTAAACGGTTCTTTATCTACTTCAAGAGATACAACCGTTAATGTGATAAGTATCATGAGTCTAAACGGTTCTTTATCTACTTCAAGAGATATAACCGTTAAATGATACTTATTCAATGCATTTTTCAAGTAGGCTAACTGGTGTATAAAACTTCTTCAAGAAGAAGCTCGATCTTCAGGTCGAGATAATACTTGGGGTTTCCCAAGTCTTTCGTTTCAAAAACTCCGTCTTTTAGGCATGGGCTAACATTATCAAATGTAGCAATTCTACGCACAGTAGCAACCCTTTAAAGAACACTATGGTACATATTATCCCTTCTAAATGAGGGTAATAACTCCATTCGCAATCCTTTAAAGAATCACATAATATATTCAATTTCTTCTTCAGGAAGAAAATTACTCAGTCTAATGACCCATAATTATGCGGTCATGACCTATATCAACTGCATATCTAATTTTATTAATCTGCCAATGATTTAATGTAGCGGAACTTAATGTCATCCTACGTGGGAGATTAAAATCAATCAAGGGTCTCTGCGTGAACCCATGAGCTACAAAACTCGCTTTATATTATACCACCTCATCATTCTCATTTCTCTTTCGTGAAAACACACATATTCAGGGTGCTGACCTTTCATATAATTTTCATGGGGCAATTCCTCGTCAGGATTGTTCACCCATTATATATTTTTACAAAGTAGGGCAATTCCTTATGGTGTGTGTTATAAAGAGAATGTATTTAGCGAGTTGAGCTATGCCTTAATTGCTCCTTTAAATATTAACTAATGAGGATGCATCTGGCACCTCACCTGGATCCAGTTTATTTAAATGAGCAATTATATAGGCGTGTGTTGTCGACAACTATTATAATTTTATCCCACGTGCATGACAATTTCTAAATTAACCAGATCGCTGACATTTCCCAAAGATATTAAGATCTGGCGCTCCGCATCCCTAGTATTATGTTTGTTTGGTGCACCTTACTAGGGTTTTCGTCATCTGGACGAATGTCTTCAGGACATAATTCTTATCAAGATAAGAGTGATAATGTTTCTTTACTAGATCTAGTATTGTGTTTCTTTTCTCATAAACCGATAAATCTCCTACACTTCAGGGGTCAAGGAGTATCGGTAGATATATTTGGTCCAAATTGGGGATTATATATATAGGACCTAGTCACTCTTTTCTGATCAGCATGATCAGTATATATTTGGCAGATTATTTGCTAACGTTGCAAATAGATTATCTTCTGAACTTCTAGTTCAGTTATCTCTTTGAACTTCTGGTTCAGTAGAACTAGTACGTGGATTTAACTAATGAAGATTTTTCCATTTCATGGAACTTCTCGGCATTTCATTAAATTTAGGTCTTATCTCCCCCTAATGCCGAGAACGATCTTCATTAAGTATGCAATCAGCGTATCTATTGATCCCTAATAATAGGCTCTAGGTATTTAGACAATCAGACGGAGTTCTATGATCGTCATATATATACCTAGTTTCATTCAATAGCCCTTAGAGATACGCTATGGTGGTGATATAGTAAAATAGACTGCATACTAAGAATATAAACGCAGATTTGGGAAAAGTTTATCATGTACGTACTAGGTATATGGGGGAATAAACTTGATATGCAGTGAGTCAAATCTTGATTCAACCAAGTTTGATATCTCCAAAAATATCTGACTCATTATGTTTGCCCAAAGCGACCCAATTGCTCATGCCAAAACAATTTGGGTCTTTTATAACTTTAAAAGAATTGCACATAAAAAGTATGCAAACATATAACATGTATAATGTCACATGGTTAAAACATTTACTAGATAATGCAATGCATTCATATATATTTGAATATGATATGCATTATGAATGCTATTCAATAATCATATGGAGGATAAATGCCAAATAAATTCATGATGATGAGATTATTCATAACTTGTTTGCTTCAGGCAAACCATCATGATGTGATTCACTTTTGACTTTCAAGCATATAGCATAATGCTAAAGATAGAAGTTGCAGACTTCATTCATTAACCATGTCATTAGTCACCGATGGTCATTCCCGTTCGAGGTCTTCCAGACCTTATTAGAAAATATCCCAATGTCCAATCGTATTGCCAAGTGTGAAGGTTTAGAACTCGAGAATAATACTCCTTCAAAAACACTTAGCATAATTTTTCATGTACTACTACTGGAGTACAATATGACCATCATATAGAAGACAATAAGACTCACATTATTTAGTATGATTTTCATGTACTTCTACTAGAGTACAATGTTATATGTACTAGATACAAGGTTAATTATGTACTTCTACTGAGTACAAGTTATTAACTGTCTATGTACTTCTACTAGAGTACAATGTCAATCGTGTACTTCTACTGGAGTACAAGATTATTACCTTTAAAATTCAATGGAGTCTTAATATTGTCTTCCTATAGTTCTTCTAATATAGTTTCACGTGTGAAACAATACTATATTATACTGGTCATATTCAGAGGGATTCACCATCATAAAATCTCAGATTTAGTCAATAGATCGAAGATTATGACTTCATTGATCATAGCAATCCTTCAGGGATTGATTTAAGGACAATGAATCAAATATTCATAATCAATCTAAGATTTATACCGAGGGGTGACAAATAAAATTAGTGCTATAAGTTTACCTTCTGGGCAAAGTTATATTAGATCCAGGCAATAATATATTGGTCAGCTCTACTAGAGCCCTTCCTTATTCAGTGTGCAAAAATTCTTTTGCTCACGTATTGTATGTGTGGTTGCACTATACTCAACACATACATTTTTCTGATTGTTCCTGGATCCAATCAAAAGTGATATGATTCATTCTTATAGCAAAAATATTTATGTCATGTATCACATGAACATCATGACTCTCATCCATATCCTCATGATATTTGTAAATAGCATGCACCAAAATAGTAAATATTTATTATGCCAATCTTTCATGATGATTCACATAGCTAGCTATAAATTATAAGGAACAAATTGAAACATAAAAAAGATTGTCACACAATATTCATATATATTCAATTATGCTCTCAAAAATTTAATCATCATGCAAATATATAGAGCATATTCTCATCTAAAACATGCCATAATAATAATTCTAGGAAATATGATCAATTCCTAATAATATTTCACTAGTGCACAGAATAATCATTTGCACATAACCATCATATATATATGGCATTGATAATATTATATCATATTTAAAATATGAAGGGAGCAAACCTCATCGGAGTATGGTCAAAATCTCCGATATAATTCTCCATAATCAATTAAAGTCGTGCTCCATAATTGATGTATTTGACCCATTGCAAATCTTGGATATGTGCAAATCAATCTTCCAGGAATACTCTAAATCTCCATTATAATATCACAATACATATATACTCTGTATATGTTTATGATATATGGGTAACAGCCTTACCCCTAATACTTGTCATCTTCTTTAGAGGTTAAACAAGGAAATTCATTTTGGACTCATTAAGGGACAAATTAGCAATAGCTTAAAGTCTAAAAAGCTATATGTCTTCTTCTTTTGTTTTCTTAATTATTCATCCATCATTTACACCAATTATTTCAATCAGCATCATCATTCACCATCATCTCTAATCCTCCATTTAATATGATCATTTAATATAATAATAATAATAATAATTATAGTAGGAGGAAGACAACTAACCAATTCACCTCATCATCTTCTCTACTGTTTCGTCCGTGAGGGACAGAGAGGGACGCCGCTCATCACCATCGTTATCATCCTCTTCTTTTCTGTCAACGAGAGAAAGAGAGGATGAGGTGAGGACCGGTGGAGGTTGAACTTCTGATCTCCGTCCGTTCACACCAGGTTGCCGGAGGTCGTCGCTGCTAGCCGTCGCCAACCATGGAATCTTACCGGAGATGAGGAGACCAGCCGCCGGTATGGTCACGCCGTTCTCCATGCTCATCATCGCCGACATCTTCATGCAAAGCTCGTTACCGTCGTTCTCTGATCTATCATAATCAGGAGGCGGGGGTTACGGTGCGGTTGCGAATGGTGGTTGTTAGTGGTGGCTACGGAGGTTTGCGATTTGGCGTTGCGGTGGTGTTTTCCTTTTCCTTTTCTTTGCTGGCCGGAAAATTTATGTTCGTCGGAAAAATTGGTGGCCTGAGATTTTTGTGCATTTGATTTAGAGCACTCGTGCTGATAACGTGTTGTAAAATAAAAATAGAAATGCACAAAACAAGAAGATAATTGCAAAGAGAGTAATGGAGAGAAGGGAAGAATTCTTATTGATATCATTCAGAGGTGTCGTCCAAAAGAATACATATGAGCATATATATAGAAAACCAACTTGACCCTTCGATACTCCAAAGGACACTTGACCCTTCATGGATCCAGAAATACAATAATTGGGATAATGGCCACATATAAATAATATATTCATAACAAAAAGAGGGTAATTTTATCTCAAAATTATTATTTTTTTCTTCCTAAAATCCATGGAATTCAAATACGAAGGCGACATGCGATTCTAATTCAATCAAACGGGAAAATTTCAACTACGCGAAATTACAATTTTTTCCAACCGAACGAATTTGCTTGCCTTCATAATTATGTGAAAATTTAATGGTAATGGAATTGTAATTCTCTCCAACTAAACACTCCATTAGGGTTCAGACTGATGACCTATGAGACCAAACCTTCTAACCATTAAAAAAGTGGTCGAAAAGTTGAATTCTTTTCATTGGTGATTCGAATTAATGAAGATTTTTGTTGATCCTGATAGAAAATTTGAGTATTTCTAGCCATGGATTAAGTAAAATTGTTCGGCAAAATGATTAAATATAACTACATGACTAGACAACACGTTTACATGATGTTGCATCACATTAATCACTAATAGTGTATGTTAACCTAACATATGAATAAAATGTTGTTTAAGAAAGATGTGATGGCCAAGGGCCTTGTGGTCCAGTGGCATCAAACTATTCCCTATATAAGGGAGATGGTGGGTTCGAGCTTCAGTGGAAGCGTTGCTGTCTCTTTGTTCTTCAGTAGGTTGAGAAAATAGTTTATGAACAGATACTACACTGTAATAGAGTCAGTAGCATTTATTTTTAATTTGATTTAAAATATTCTTTTATGAATTAATTTTGCACATTGAATTGCTCAGAATCATTTTTTTTCCTCTTGTTAAATATACTGAATGTACTTTTTTTTTTTTATGATGAGAATCATATTTTAATTGAGTATTCAAATAGAAGTATCAAAAATGAGATATTCAATCATGACTTTTGTAGACTTCTAAAAACTTTTAAAATGATATATTTTAATAAAATTTTATTGACTTTCATAGAGTCGTTCTAAACTTTTATAAACTTTGTAAGACCCTATAAAAGTCTATATAAAAGACATTCACAAATTTTAATTAACATTTTTTTTTATTTTAAAAAGTTAACGAAAGTCATTGTAATTCTAAATTCAATTCATCTTTACAAACTTTCACTGATTTTGATTTTTATCATTTACAATTTTCTTACAAAACATGTTATAATATATCATACAATTCTTCTTATTGTATAGTTTTACCACATCAATATTTTGAACATTATTATTTTTATCCATAGTGACAAAATTGTTTAAATAAAACATTTAAAAATATAATTAGTAGTTGCATAAAATAAAAATAATATATATATATATATATATATATATATATATATATATATATATATATATATATATATATATATAAGTATACCAGAAATACTATTTGGTATCAAGCAAAAGAGCTATTATTTGCTATAGTAATTTGGGGCTGCGAGTTAGCACAAGATGATATTGTTTGCAACCCCAAATTGGTATTGCGAATAGCAGTTCAATATTCTAGTAACCTTTTGTTTAAAAAAAAAAAAAAGAAAAAAATATTATATTACGAATATAAACATAAAAAAGAATGAAGGAAAACTCAAAATATTCAAGTATTTATATGAATATTATAAAACGTATAGTAAAATTTGACAGTGATAGATGGAAAATTTACTTTGTTCATGTATTTAGGGGGAAAAAGTTCATAGAGAAAGTTTATAAGTTAGGGAGAAAAGTGTGTAGAAAAAGTTTGAAAGTTAAAGCATAAAAAATTTGCAGAAAGAAATAAAAATCAAAATATACGAATAATAATGAACAAAAAAATAATGGGTAGAACTTTTAGAGGAAGATTGTAAAGTTTAGGAGAGAGTAAAATTGGTAGAATTTAGATATGAAGAAAATATAGGATAATGAAAGAAAAATAATTTATTGAATTTAGGTACAAGGTTTATAGAGTTTAAATTAGGGATGGCAATGGGGCGGGGCGGGGCGGGGGATATATCCCCGCCCCGCCCCCGCAATCCCACCCCACTCCCCATACCCGCACCCGCACCCGCGCGGGTTTTGAAATTCCTTCCCATACCCGCCCCCGTGGGGATTTTGCGGGTGCAGGGAATACCCATTATGTAACATTAGTCATTAATATGAAACTTGATAAATAATTACTATATTATCACCACACGGTGGACTCCCATTAATTAGAGAGAAAACTACTAGTAGTCTGCTAAAGTGATAATTAAGTAACTAATAAAAAAAACATATAGTAATATAATAATAGTAATAACAACAACAATACTAATAACAAATTTTTAATAAAATTTATACGTTTAAACTATTTTTAAATTTTAAAAAATAATTTAAGAATTAAATAAATAACATAATACTTTGAGCTAAATACTAATAACACAAAATAATATATATATATATATATATATATATATATGCGGGGGGGGGGGGGGGGCGGGGATACCTCCCCCCACACCCGCCCCCATACCCGCGCGGGTTTAAAACTTTTCTCCCATACCCGCACCCATTACCCAAATTATGCGGGTATTTTATTACCCATTGGGGCGGGGATGCGGGTAACCCGTTGGGTGCGGGTAGAATTGTCATCCCTAGTTTAAATAGAGAGAAAAATAGAGTTTATAGAGAGAGAAAATATTCAGAGCTTATAAAAAGAAAATTTTGAAATACTCGTCTTGAGGGTCGGATTTCAACTATTCATAATGAGAAGGAAAAGTCTACAAAAGTTTTAAAAAAAAAAAAAAATCTATAAAAGTTCATAACTTTTTATAATACCGCATAACTTTTAAAGACTCCTTAAATTCTTAATCGAATACCACTCAACTTGTAAACATTCTTTAAAAATCTTGATTGAATACCACCTAACTTTTAAAGACACTTTAAAAGTTTAAATTGGATACCACTAAACTTTTAAAATTCTTAAAGTCTTTAAAAATCAATGAAAGTCCGGATTAAATACACGCCTGAGCTATTATAATTGGACTCTCATTTTGTTGTTTTTTTAATTTAAAACATTTTTGTACTGGATATGTCTGCACATACAATATACTTTCACGAGTACTCCATTGCAAAAAGACTTCTTCACTGTAACGGAAACTTCTCTTCTAGGACTTTAAATTGAAAGAACTGACCAACTAACATGTGGTTCAAGTTTTCATCAAAAAAAAAAATAAAAATAAAATCATCTGGTTCTCCGAGTATAATTGTTTTGCCACATTTAGTCTTAAACTTTCAAATTGACCATCTGTGATCCTTTCATTTTCAAATTGTTACCGTATGTGATCCAAGTTAACTACCAATGGTCCTTCAACTATCAAATTTTAACCACCCATGGTCCTTCCAAGAGGACCACAACGGATTAAATTTAAAAATTGAAGGACCATAGGTGATAATTTGAAAGTCGAAAGATTACGGGTGGTTAATTTGAAAGTTTAGAACTAAATTAAACGTTTCGAAATCACTATATTCAGAGGACCTCATATGACATTAACTTAAAAAAAATGTGGCTCAAGTTAAACCAAAGAGAAGCTATTTCTTGGCTCAAGGAGCTTAGTCTTGAGTATCTTGATCATGTGGTTCAAGTTTAGTGTTTCTTTGATTTAGGGCACTTGCACGCCCACACACATATATATATATATGTAAATTATAATGTATCAGAATGGAGAAAAAAGTTTCGAACTGACCTCTTATTTTTGTTGAAACATACTAACCTCTTAATTAATTGTCTGTTGAATTGTTGATAGGTAATTTGTTTTACTAGACTGGTATGGTGTTATATATAATCTTTTTCATTAGTTTAAAAAACAAAATTCAGTCATCAACTTTTTTGAGTAATATTGATTGTATTACACTGTAGTATTTGTCCATATATATTTTTTTTAATCCATTGAAGAAGGGAATCACAGAGGTGTCATTGTGCACCAACTTAATCTTTATTAAATTAGACTTTATAATACCTGAATCACCTTTAATAGAATAATTTTTTTTTTTGCGTAAAGAAAAATTTTATTGATGAAAATGTCTAGGGCAGAATATATTAGCATCTATGTTAATTAATGAAGTAAAATATTACCAATACACTTTAAGGGTTGAACACATTGTTAATTGTTAATTGTGTTAATGTATATTATTATTATTTTATCTTTGAAAAATTGTACGAGCCAACGGGCCAAACCGGTCTGGCCTAGCCCATGGACAAAAAATTAAAGTCTAGCCCTGTCCATAGTATAAAACGGGTTAGCCCTAGTCCACCCATTATAGCAAATGGACTAGGTCAGGCCGACCCAAACTAAGAATTGCAATGGGTCCGAGTGGGTCGGAGAGGGCTACACCTACACCTAAGTTTATTTTTCTAAGACCCACACCAACTCACTGCCCACTATGACAGTTATGCCATGGACACGGGTCCACCTTGCAATGTGGACCCGGGTAAAAATACATAATATACTAAATCTTCACAATTTAATTTGTGAACATTTAGTATGTAAATTGTGAAAGTTTAATATATAAAATCGTGAACATTCAACATATAAATTGTGAACATTTTGTATGTAAATTGTGAACATTCAGTATGTAAATTGTGCCTTTCAAAAAAAAAAAAAGTATGTAAATTGTGAACATTTTGTATGTAAATTGTGAACATTCAGTATGTAAATTGTGCCTTTCAAAAAAAAAAAGTATGTAAATTGTGAACATTTAGTATATAAAAATCGTAAACATTCAGTATGTGCATTGTGCTCATTCAGTATATAAACTGTGTACTTTTAGACCCGGTTGCACAAAATAATTTATCCTACTCACTATCAAAAAGAAGAAGAAGAAAAGAAGAAGAAGAAGAAGAAAGGCCCATGTAGGATACGGTGGATTCATGTGCATATTCACGGGTGGATCGAAATGTCATCCCTAGCCCAAACGAATCAGACTTTGATTAGACTTTGACTAACCTGTCCATTTAATGTTGGAAAAATAACATAAAATGACATTTTTAGTGGCTATTTTGTGGTACAAATATATGTGAGGTCCACTTCCGATTTGGGTCGGGTCAAAGTGGATTCGGGTTCTTAGTAGTTAACCGAAGAGATTGATATATAGTACGCACAAAACGAATAATAGGTGAATGAGAAATTAGTTCTCAAAGTTGACCCATTTGAGTTGGAAAAATGGTGGGAAAGCTTTGAAGTAAGCTTTTGTCCCACATTGGTTTGGGAAGTAGCCAAGTAGGTTTGCACCACTATTTATACAAGAGCCTTTCTATGGCTTAGTGAATTGTATAGCATAGAGGCTCTCTCACGCGCAAAGGGGTGCAAATCAAATCCCAAAATGAGTCTGAAAAGGCTTGACTCGTGTGTGTTGGCGCTAGTCATGATGAATTTTTGTAACATTTCTACTCCTCCTGAACAAGAGGGGAATTAATTTCGGATTAATTCTAATTTTTTTAATTCTGAATTAAATCTCAGGTAATTCTAATTTTTTAATTCTGAATTAAATCTTAGGTAATGGTCAACTGGAGTAGAAAATCTGATTTATTTATCAGATTAATACCACGAGTAATTGCAATATATTTTGTTGGTAGAAGCAGCAGATTTACGGTGGCAGTGACATTGAAAGCTGTTGTAATGTGTAGTTTAAATATATAGAAGGTGATTCATTGAAGAAGATTAATAGATTGGGATATTAGGTTAGTGTTTGCTTTTTGAATAAATATATTTTGCTTTTTATTTTTAATAAACATATATCATAGTTAAGTCTATTTTATATACATGTAAGAGGTCATGTCAGATTTAACCGTTCATACGAATTAATGGGTTCATATACAAAGAATCTTAACTACTATTCCAATAATTTTCTCAAAAAAAAAGACATTTTTCTAAAACTTTTTAATTCAATTTGAGTTAAAAACATTTCTATATTGACTCCCAACTAATATTTTAGAAGAAAATGTCACTTTTAATACATATATGTTAGTAATATAATCGGATTTTACTAGAAATTTTTTGTAAAAATGGTTCAATTGCACAAATTTTGCTTGTTTGATGGTTGAATTGCACACTTTTTAAGTTCAATGGCCCAATTGCACAAAAGTGATAAGTTCAGTGGCCTATTTGACACTTTTTCCTACGGATTAATGGGTCTAGATACAAGGGATCTTAACTATTGTTCTACTAATAGTCGAGTATATATTGTCAAATAAAACTGTACGTAGTTGAATTAGTGTGTATAAATTCAATTCATACGAGAGCATTGAAGATGAGAGGTTTTGAATCCTTGACTTCTTTCAATAAGGGATGATACTGCACAACTACTAACGCCAACCAAGTTGGTTATAATTGAATGTAATATTTAATATTTTTCCAATGATAAATTACAGTAGCTTTTAATGGTAGTAATTTATCACCATTCACCAGCCTATTTCATTCCATTAATGGTGATCCTTAAGCCTGCAGGTTTTTACTTTGTCCGTCCAAACAACGGGTACATCAACCATTAATACAGTACTGCCTTTACACGTCCTTTGACGTTGTTTCGGCTCTCCGTTCTCCGAACTTGGCCCATTATTGGCCATTACATACTGAGGGAGCATTAAACAACATCGTACCTAGGTAGTTCCGATCCAATGGCTGTTGAGTGTTCCGTTCCAGTTTGTTTAATTAGTTAAAGGTTGGATCATTCCAGGTAAATAAGGTCCATAAACAATCTGGATGACTGGATGTGGACACTGGCAATCTGGCATCCACTCATTATAACAAACTAAAACCTGTGATGCATAAAAACTCGGGGAAATTAAGATAACCAAGAAGAGTCACATAGGTGAAAATTTGTCCACAAATTTTATCGTGAACCGCAGTCCACCAAACATTGTGGATCAAGTGACAAACGACGTCGTTTTGGTTAATGAAACAGATGGATAAACGGCTTCCTTTCCGCGCAGCAGTCCCCAACTGCAGTATTAGTTCAACACAACTGCAATATCAGTTCAACACAACTGTAGTACCAATTCAACACTGCACACTGCAATATCTATCAGTTCAACGCAACTATAGTATCTTTTGAGATAAACTGTAGTATCAGTCACGGAGATTTACGGGAGCTGTTTTTCCCACTTATTGAAACAACGTCATTTTGTAACCTTGGTCCACGGTATAAGGACCGAAATTTGTCACAAGAAACCAATGAACAAGTCTTACCACAACAGTGTTGGAAAAAAATCTAACTTTTGTTGATATTCACCATAATTTAGAGTTAATTGTAGCGAATGTCTTTTGTCTTTGGTGACAATTCTAATTTAGTCCCAGAGTATTGTTTTTGTCATTTAAGACCGTACTAACATATTTTGGACACTTTAATTGTGGTCATTCTAATGATTTTTTCCTGTAAAATCCTATTTTAGGTAAGGGTATTTTTGTCTCTTCATTTTTTTTTTGTTATTTTTCCAAATGAGTTAATTCCAGTCAGTGTTGCAAAAATCCCGCCTAGGCGCTAGGCGCTGGTCAACCGTCTAGCGTATCACATTAAATGGTGGTCTAGGCGGCTGGCCGGCTAGGCGACCGCCTAGGCGTCGACTAGACCGACCAGGCACCGACTAGGCCTTCTAGTCAGTCGATTAACTATTGTTCATTTTTTTAATGGGTTATTTCACTAAAAACAACATCGTTTTGAGCGAAATAATCCTAAATTGTACAAACTTTAGATATTTTTTAGGTTAATATTTAATATTTTAGTATTAACTATTAAAGTATTATATAATTTATAATTATTAGTCTTTAAAAAATTAAAAATACTTGAACAAAATTAAAAAAAAAAAAAAAAAACGGACGCCTAGGCGCCGATTAATCCCCGGCAAGGCGTCCTAGGCGCTAGGCACTCCCCGAGCGCCTAGGGAGCGCCTAGCGATTTTTCCAACCATGATTCCAGTAGAGGGCCCTTGTCTTTGGTGACATTTTCAAATTTAGTCCTAAACAATCGTTTTCTCTATTTATATTTTGGACACTTTTAATCTTTTCGATGAATTTTTCCGGTGAAACCCTATTTTAGAAAATTGTATTTTTCTTTATTTTTGATATTAATCTCATATTTAATTTTACCGCTTGCATCCTTTATTTTTGTTTTTATGTACTCCGTATTTATATATTTTGTTAAATACTTATACATAAATTTTATATTATTAAACATAAATTATTTCATTTGAAATATCTCATCAGAATGATTAAAATAAGACTAATATTGAATTGAATATAGATTCATTAAAAATTAGGCTACAGAAAACATAATTTTAACAATAAAGTTATTATGGAATACAAAATATTATTATGGAATACAAAATATTATGTATTTTAAGTTTTAATTATTTTATAGTCAATATTGATCTCGTTTTAAAGTTTAAACGTCTTAATAAGATCTTTAAATCTTTATAATTTATTTTTAATAATATAAATTTTTAAAATGAAACAATTGGCAAAAAGATTTTAAAAAGTTCCACACCAAAATGGTGTAAATGAATAGTGTTACACCATATTTGGTGTAGGGCCACCTCCAGTAAAGGCTCCAAACGCTAAAATGGTGGAGAATTTGCCGCTGATCCTTCTCCAAGGAAGGAGACAAATTGTCCGTCATTTTGGCGTTTGTCTACAGTGTAGTGCCATATTTGGCGCTGCACGGTAGATTAACGCAAGAATGGTGTAAAAATATAAATGTCAAATTCACCCTTTTTTTTTTGTTAATTCCTTTTGTATCCTCATTTTGTTTTTATGGATTTACATTTTTTTTAAAATACATAAACATAAATTTTGAATAACTTAAAATAAATTATACCATTTGAAAGATCTCATCAAGACGATTAAAACAAGACTAATATTACATATAGATTAATTAAAAATTAAAGTACATAAAACATATTATTTGCGTTACAATTAAATGTAATAGTTGTTATATGTTATATGGGAACGATATGGTAATTTTGAAAATTAAATGTAATAGTTGTTACGGAGTATATGTTATATTATTGTGGAATAAAAATATTATTCGCATTACAATTAAATTTTATATTAAAAAATTAAAGTAAAAAAATAAAGTTTTAATTTATGAGAAATAAATTGTTTTATTGTATGAATAAAATTTGGTGTAAAATTTTGGTGTAATGGGTTGGGGTTGAATAAAATTTGGTGTAAGAATATACTGAGAATATTCTTTTTAGTGTAAAATTTGGTTCAGAATTTGGTGTAATGGGTTGGAGATGACCTAACACTCGATCTTCATTTACCATTTTGGTGTAGAATTTGGTGTCTTTCTTGGAGGAAGGTTGCACCAAATGGTCTAATGACTTTTTCAGGTAACAGCCTACTTTAGGCAATGGAATTTTCGTCTTTCAATTTTTTTTTTAATCACCTTTACTCGACTCTTGTCTTCATCTCCTTCAACCCGACATCAAATCGTCCTTGTTTAATGGCGATACCGAGTACGTGAGGACCTCCAGGTGCGGGAGAATCATTTTGCAATGTAGTTGAAAAGCTTAGAATGTTGCCACCCTGTCGGCTTTAGTCCGACCATAATTCATGATTTTGTTAATCATCTACTATAGCTATAGAGCGCGAAAAAAAAAAAAAAAAAAAAAAAGGAGGAAAAAAGTATCTTCTTTGTCATCGGAAATACTCTTTCTTAAAATAAGGTTTCATCGGGAAAAGTCATCGGAAGGACCAAAAGTGTCTAAAATATGATAGTTTAGGGTGTTAAATGATAAAAACGATTGTTTAGGAGCAGTGTTGCAAAAATTCCGCCTAGGCGCTAGGCGTTGGTCAACCGCCTAGCGTATCACATTAAATGGTGGTCAAGGCGGTTGGCCGGCTAGGCGACCGCAGAGCTTAGGCCGCTTAGGCGCTGACCGCCTAGGCGTCGACTAGACCGACTAGGCCTTCTAGTCGGTCGATTAACTATTGTTCTGTTTTTTTAATGAGTTATTTCACTCAAAACAACATCGTTTTGAGCGAAATAATCCTAAATTGTACAAACTTTAGATATTTTTTAGGTTAATATTTAATATTTTAGTATTAACTATTAAAGTATTATATAATTTATAATTATTACTTTAAAAAAAATTAAAAATACTTAAACAAATTTTTAAAAAATAAAAAATAAAATAAAAAAGATACACGGGCGCCTAGGCGTCGATTAATCCCCGACTAGGTGTCCTAGGCGCTCCCCGAGCGCCTAGCGATTTTTTCAACCATGTTTAGGAGTAAATTTATAAATGCCATCAAAGACAAAAAACCTCTGCTGGAATTGGAAATAAATGAAGAGACGAAAATACCTTTGTCTAAAATAATGTTTTACCAGAAAAGTCATCGTTACGAAGGACTAAAAGTATCCAAAATATGATAGTATGGAGTGTTAAATAGCAAAAACGATAGTTAAATCTACCCAATATATGTGTATGTGAGGCTTGAAACATGGAAGAAAAAAATAATAAAATTCCATCGTTTTCCATTCCAAGAAACAAAATTAAATTTCATAAACCGATGACTTTTTCCATTTTTCATAACATGATCTCATTCTAAAACGCAAACAAATAGTAAACTAATTAAACAAGATAATTAGATTTGAACTCGATACTTTAATAGTAATGGTCGAAACATGCGAACCAAGCGCTCCCCTAGTGTTGTACCGAAAGAGGTCATGTCAACAAAATTTTACATGGAATTAACTTTTTGCTTTTCTTAAAGAAAATTGATGCGATCTCACATCAACTCAATAAGAGATTGTGAAGTGATATTTAAATTGGGATTAAACATTCACTCATCCACAATCTCTTTGTGGAGTCGATGTGGGATATCATGACGACTTACTTTAGATGGCTCACACTCCGGACTCTTCTCAGCACTAGGTAGTCCTTTTCCCCTTTGGATGGCTTCACTCCGACCTTATATTATCAAGGACCAGGTAGCAATTTTCTAAGCCAATACTAGATGAGTGGACGACTTCACTCCGGACTCTTCTTGGTTCCCTTTGAACCTTATCAAGCACCTAGTAGCCCTTTCTCACCAAACTCTGGCCTCTCAATAAGAACACCAAATAGTACGACACTCAAGTCAAGATCCTAAGTCCACCATAAAAGTTAACTAATGAGTGGAAATTCAACCTCAACTTAAATACATTCCCACAATCTCTTGTGGAGCCGATGATGAATCATATAAAAAAATCAAATTTGTTTTATTACCCGTAATTAACCTTTGCTTTTCATATACTATTCAACCTTTCCAAAATGAGAACTCAATAAATTTGGCTTAATCTAAAATTAACACGCCATGTAAGTACCAATCAGCAGAACATTAACGTCTGAACATCCAAAAAGGTTACGTTACTGTTAGTATGTGAACAGTTTGAACGGAGACTCTTCTCGGAGAGTTAATAACTTAATATCACATTATCACGTGGGCTGTCTTACGTAACAGTGACGGAGCCCACCCGAGTTTCCTTGAACCCACGGGCGAGTCAACACAGGTCCATTTCACGTCTTTTAATCGCCGAGTTGAAAGTAATCGCGGACGCGTGTGTAAAAGCATTATACGAAGTTTCTAAGAGGGCCGTTTGTTTAAACCCAGAAAAAAAAAAAAAAAACACAATCATTCATCTCCGTAATCTAGTACTTTAATGAGAGGGCATATTCGTCATTTCCCCCCGACCTACTCGTGTTGCACGTTTTCCTCACTCTACTCATGCCCCTCCCGGTATAAATTCCCAGTTCTTTTGAAAGTCTTTTTTCTCAACTCCTAAGCCATAGAGAGAGGATAGACCAGTACTTCGAATTTAATATACAATTCAAGTTTTTCGCGTTTACAATCCCAACCAGACATCATAGTTTAGTACGAGGAGTACGAGTGAAGTTCGATATGGTGCGCACGCCGTGTTGCGATAAGAGCGGGTTCAAGAAGGGGACATGGACGCCTGAGGAAGACAGGAAACTAGCGGCGTATGTTACCAGATATGGGTGCTGGAATTGGAGACAGCTTCCTAAGTATGCTGGTAATTCAACATGGAACTAACCTTAATTAACGCTAACAATTATTGGTGATTTTTCCTTTTTTTTTTGGGTTTGAGGTTAATTTGATTTGTTTTTGTTTGGGGTTTTTTAGGATTGGCGAGGTGTGGGAAGAGCTGCAGATTGAGATGGATGAATTACTTGAGACCCAATATTAAAAGAGGGAACTATACCAAAGAAGAGGATGAAATCATCATGAGGATGCATGAACAATTAGGCAATAAGTAAGTTCTTATAACCCAAATCCCCAAACTGCATTCCCATTTTTGTCACAAAAGAGCCAGGGAATGAATTTGTTAGATTTCGGGTTTTTTGGTGGAGTCGAGCTGACATTTGAATCTCTTATCGTTGCAGATGGTCAGCCATTGCAGCACACCTGCCAGGAAGAACTGACAATGAGATAAAAAATCACTGGCATACCTCACTCAAGAAGAATTCAAGACAACTATCCTCATCTCCAGCTCAACCAAAGAAGAAATCCTCATCTAGCCGAACCAAAAAACAGGATCGGACAAACTCGTTTCCCGAAAACCCTATAATCTCGACTCATGAAATCTTGGAGAGTTCTCAGTGGTCGCCACAACAGTCATCAAGTGAGGCTTGTTCTTCGTCTCCTTCTTCTTCCTCCACCACCACTACTACTACCAAGAGTGATGAAATTATACATGATGACCAAACCGTCCAAGGTGAATTTGGTCACATGGAATGCGACGAAAGTTTTTGGAGTGAGCCATTCATAATGGACAACTTATGGTCCAAGAATGAATTTGATGTGCCTTCAATCGACTTCGGGCTTTTGTCTCCACCTTCTCCTTTTAGAGACTATGATTACTTGTGCTCATTTGATCATTTTCCAGAAGGAGTCAACAATTTGAATTGGTGAGAAATTGATTGTGTGAAAATTATATATATAGATATTTACCTTGTGTCATGGCAAATAACGTTGTGTCCGACACTAATCCAAGACGCTATATACTACGTTGTTTTAGAGTGATCTTAAAAACAAAAAGTAGAGGTGATCTTGTAATTGCAACTGTAATTTGAAGGGCATAAGTTTAATTATCAAAAGTATGATTAGCCTTTCATTCCTCTAAAGCCCAGCTGTGAATTTGTGCATACTCAAAGTGGGTCTGGTTATTTTTCTCCAGCAATCTCCTATTTCCTTTTTTTTTTTTTTTGGTAATTATTGGTATTGGAGCTGAAAATGGTTTTTTACCATCATAATTCTTACGGTGAAATTCTTGGTTTCCCATTCTAAAAGAAAAATAAATATTCGTGATCCTTGTATTTACTTCTTGACGTAATAATGGAATTCTTCGGTTGCATGACTCGGATACTATATAATATTTTTTATAATCAATAAATATAACATTTTCTCACTGCAAAATATTATATTTTTGTTAAAATGTATTACATATTTGAGAGTTGTTTCACATAATATGCTCTTACACAAGTTTTTGTATATATTCTTTAGTCATTTAACGTTCATAAGTTTATTAACCTCATCATGAGTTTTTTTTTTTTTTTTAAATAAAATAAAATTACCCTGTAACTAAATACTCCGTATACAAGAATTACTCCATAACTGAATATAGTTATAACAAGAGATAAAAATTGAGTGGTAAATATGGGAGGTAAATAGTAATTAATTTTTTTAAAAGGTAATTAATTAAATAAATATTGACACGTATTTACCATTATAATTAAATTTTATTGATAATGATGTGAAGAAAATTGTTAAATCGCAACTTTATTTTTAGATGGGCTTTAATGCTTTATAGTCGATGTCTCAATAATAAACTCCACAAGGACAAGTTAGATAAGATTCTATCTGACATCAAACAGTATAATTGGATATAATTAGTGAAAAGTTTGGAATTTCTTTTCATGAGTTAATTTCATTTTTTGTCATAAACTTATAGATAATAGTCCACTTTTAGTCTTTTTCTTTATTATAATATTTTCATATGGTCCTAGTATTATTGTGACATGACTTTTTTGTCCTTCGTCAACAAAATCATTGAAATGCCGTTAATCGATTTTTTTATACAAAGCAGGTTGACCCGTTATATTTTTTATGTTTTTTTTTTAAAAAAAAATCTATAATTGAAGACCGAAATACCCTTGAATTTAATGAAATTTAAACTATTTTGTTAATAGAGGAAAAAAAATGATTATGCTACAATAATATTAAGACAAAAAATAAATGTTCTGAAAAAAATTTTAAAAATGAACCATCACATATAAATTTAGAACTAAAAATGGAATTAACGCTTTTTTTTTTTGTCAGTAAATTTTTATAATCTAAGGCACCGCATATTTATTGTCTTTTACCTAATGAATTGTTTTGACGACGTGTGATCAAGGGAGAAAAATAGTTATACTACATAGATATCACAATTTACATGTTTTGGCGCTTAAGGAACACAGAATCTTATGCAAGTAAACATCATAAGTTTTCATTTAGTATACGTAAATATGAAGACTTTTTTTGTTTAAATTCCGACAAATACGAATAGTGAAAATGACAAATCAGTGTAAAGTTGGCCTGGATGGGATTTGAGATGATCGTTGATTCGTTGGTTTTGCCTTCTCAAATGCTGTCCACCCAATTTTATCAAAATTCAATCCTAACTGAAATTGTCACAATAAGTACGTACAATAATTTCCTTGAATATTAATTTGGATATTATCTTTATGGGTTTCTTTTTTCTTTTTTATATTTCGAAGTGAAACAAGACAAAAATAAAATTAAATAACTAGATCTCATGCATGGACAGGGAATATAATGTTGTATATAGCTAAATACTACTCCGTATAAGATAGGGCTATGGCATGCAAGTTGCAATAATTTAATATGAATTCATTTATTCTCTTCCACCTTTTTGGTATTAAGGGAGGGGTCCTTTCGAAAACAACTCTAATAATATATATAGCAGTGTGTTTTCTTTGGCTGGGGACTATCCTTGTTAAAGTTTTCAATGATTTTATTAATACAAGACCATATAGTCTTCTAATGATTTTAATCTCAATGGTTAAATCTGCCAAACACATGTTTTTCATGTCAATTAAATGTGAATTTAACTTTTTTTTTTTTGTGAATCTGATCATTTGATTGTTACTACTAACGATTAGTATATCACTCACGTATAAACATATTATGACATAACTGTCTACTACATCTTTTACGTATGCACATTTGTCACTCTCATTTATCTTAAACCCATTAGTCATCACTGCATTTGTCAATTTTTTTTGCCATAGTTTAGACATTTATTTTAAATAGCAAAATGATTTAACAAATTTACAGACTTTCTTCTCTTAGCCTGGAACTATAAAACCCCTAGGTTGTTTCATATAAATATCTTCATCTAACTCGCCATTTAAGAAAGCTATTTTTTATCCAATTGATTAATTTTCAGGTTTCGCAACGCAGCAATGACAAATATATAGTATCCTAATGAAATTTATTATCATCACAGGAGAATACGTATCAAAGAAAATGCTCACATTACCTATAACCCTTAAATACAAGTGTAGAGTCTTATACTTCTCAATGGAATCATCTGGTTTAATCTTCCGCATAGAAACCATTTAGATCCCAAAGGTTTACTACATGGAGGAAGATTAACTATTTTCCAAGAATGATTATGTAGAATGTAATCAACTTCACTTTTTATAACCTCTTTCTATATTGGTCTTTTGATAGAAGCTTCAGCCTTTACACAAGTCTGAAGCTCATTTCTAATAAACAAGTTAGAAATCAGTTTATTTTATAATAAATAAGTTCAATTATTTAACAAATATGTTATAAAAACCAAAGGATTTTTCAATCCTATCATTTTTGTTGCGTTTAGGATAGAGCTCGGTTTCATTTTCAAGCCCTCCACTCTCATTATCCATATCACTGTTTAGGTTTTTCAGTAGACCTACAAGGAAACTCATCCTAAAAAATGATGCATTTATTGATTTAATTATTGTGTCCTTATGTATATATATCTTGAAACTCATAAACTAAGAACTAATAAAAACTATTATTGTATGCATAGCTAATAAAAATATAATTCACGACTTCTGTGCACCCATTTTCAACAAAATGCAATCCTAACTGAAATTTCCACAATAAGTACGTACAATAATTTCCTTGAATATTTGGATATTATCTTTATGGCTTTCATTTTATTTTTTTTGGGTATTTTGAAGTGAAATAAGACAAGAATAAAATAACAGGCTCTCATGCATGAACAGGGAATATAATGTTGTATATAGCTAAATACTATAAGATAGGCTATGGCATGTATGTTGCAATAATTTAATTTGAATTCATTTATTCTATTCAACCTTTTTGGAATTAAGGGCGGGGTCCTTTTGAAAACAACTCTAATAATATATAGTAATGTGTTTTCTTTGTCTGGGGACGCTCATTTTATCAGCCTAAACGAAGCACATGCAAGATCTCGTCAGGTGTTGTATGGAGAACAATTTCACAACAAAATAATTAATTAATTAATTAATTAATTATAACATACTTTAGTAGCATACGTAAAATAATTCAAGAATTAGAAGCACCTAATGATATGCATTCATATCAGACATCATTTCTGATATTGTAAACAATTGTTGCGTGTCTGATTCTTTCTCTTTTCTTTTTGTTTATTTATTTATCTCTATTGTATTTCTTTTTGTTTATTTATTTATCTCTATTGTATCTGATGCAGTGCCTAATCCAGATAAACATTTTGATTAAAATTGAGTAGAAACTAACTAGGAAACTCTTACATTCAAGATCCACGATTATTTTTCAAAAATGAATCTTTAATATACTAAATTAAAATTGAAATTTTATGTCAGTAGTGCACCTTACAATGTGGATCAAACTCACTTATGATTTGCGACTAAAGATATTTTATATGCCAAAGACCTTGTGGTCTATTGGCACCCGGTGTCCCGGTTTACACTCCCAGATGATGGGAGTGGGTGGGTTTGAGCCTCAGCGAAGGCAACTGTTGACTCTTTGTGCAAATACTACATTGTAACAGAGTCAGTAGTACTCAAAAAAAAAAAAAAAAAAAAAAAAAGAAAGATATTTTCTATATATGCATATAAACCCAAGTGATTTTGAACATTCTTTAAATAGATTACAATGTTTTGTTATGTTTTTAAAATACAAACCTGAAACCACGCACGTATCTTTCAATCGTCTCAGAAAATAACATTCATGCTCCCTCATAGTATTACAAGTATGATTTTTTCTTCTTACGTTTCACCGTCACAATTCTTGATATTTTTTCAACATAATTTTGGTACAGATTACTTTATGGAGAAATTCTAGATGTGCACTTATAGCTAGATATTATATACATATAGGTAATTAACAAATTAAATGATAACTCGAGCCTAGCTAGGTGCGAATGTGCAAAGATGTGCATGCCTGGTGCGAATTGATTATATATTACTCTTGTTAAAGTTTTCAATGATTAAATTTACTAAACACATGCTCTTCATGTCAAAATGTGAATTTAACATTTTTTGTGGTTTGATTGTTACTGCTAACGATTAGTATATCACTCACGTATAAACATATTATGACATAACCATCTACTACATCTTTTATGTAGACACACTTCTCATCCTCATTTATCTTAAACCCATTAGTCATCATTGCATTTGTCAAATTTTTTTTTTCCACAGTTTAGATGTTTGTTTTTAATATAGTACAATGATTTAACAAATTTACAGACTTTCTTCTTTTAGCCCAGAACTATAAAACTCTCATGTTGTTTTTATATAAATTTCTTCATCAATTTTTACATCAATTTGATGAACTTTCAAGTTTCTTAAGAATAAGTATCAAAGCAATCATGACTTTCACATTATCTATGACTTTAATTTAAATACGAGTGTAGAGTATTAGAGCATCCTTAGTACTTAGTAGTTGAGTTATTTCGCGATTTTTGAGAAGTTTTTGTAAATGTGTATAGCCAATAAAAATACAGTTCACCTTTTTAAAATTCTTTTTATCTTGACACCACTAATTTTTCAAGACACCCTAGCCTTTCAAATATTGATAAGAATGTCTATGATAGATTTCTACAATGTGGATCAAACTGATCGACATATGATTTTCGACTGAAGATATTTGAATTTCTATGCAATAAAGCCAAATGATTTTTAACACAATCATTATTCCATGGAACCAACTGATGGACATTCTTTTAATAGATTTCAATGTTTTGTTCAGTTTTTAAAATACAAACCTGAAACCACGCACGTATCTTTCATCCGTCTCAGAACAATAACATTCATGCTCCCTCATAGTATTACAAGTATGATTTTTCCTTCCTATGTTTCACAGTCACAATTATTGATATTATATTTTTCATCAACATAATTTTGGTGAAGACTACTTTATGGAGAAATTCTAGATGTGCACTTATAGCTAGATATTATATACATATAGGTAACAAATTAATTGATAACCCAAGCCTAGCTAGGTGCAAATGTGCAAAGATGATATATTTTAGACAGAAACTTTCAAACATTTGTTTAGGTTTTATGGGCATACCTATTTTGATTATAGAACACCTTGTCTGGTTCAATAAGAGTTTTTAAAGAATTGAGCATGTACAATTCTCATTTAAAGCGATCTCACATTTCTCTCATATAGGTGATTTATTTCCTGATTATCCCGTATACTCTAGTTAGGTCAACCTATAACTTAGTTTTCATTTTGAACATAGGTGTCAGCTAGGTGTGTGTGTGTGTATGATATCCATTTAGCATTGATATATCCTTTCAATATAGTTGGATGTCTTGTATAGTGTAGTCCAAGGTACGTAATGAGTATACCTTAATTAAGTATCTCATTACCCATACTATTACATTGCAGTGATCATCATCGGGGTTACTAGTATATCTATTAAGTTATTAACCGCAAATGTAATATTTCGCCTAGTACAACTCATTATATACATCAAAATCAAACTAGACTTGACAATTCGTGTATATGGGTTCGTTAACGTGTCGACACGATAACGATACGAACACGATAAGGCTAAACACAGATATACGACACGTTAAGGTTAACGGGTTGGCACGATAGACACGTTTTGTTAACAGATTTCGCGTCGTAGTACTTTAAGTTATAAAATCACGCACCTTAAAGTATAATTGTATGAAGCAACGCACATTAAGTTTAAACTATTGCACCTTAAATTAGAAAAGTTACGCATATTAAGTTTTAAATATATCATACACATCTTAAGAAGGAAAACAGTGCATCTTAAGTTATGGAAAGACGCACCTAAGGCTTTGGATTGATACACCTAAAACTATAAACGTGACGCACCTTAAACTTTAAATATACGCATCTTAAGCTATGGAAAGACGCACCTAAAACTTTAGACTGACGCACTTAAAGTTTCAACAAAAAAACGCACTTTATATTTTTAACTGAAGAATTGATGCACCTTACACGTATAAATTACGCATCTCAAGAAAGAAAATGACAGTAGCCTGACTGAACCGGTTGTTGAGGTGCGACAAGTCCGTTATGATGTGGCTGGTTCGCTAGGATTGTCCGAATTATTACACATTTATTACACCTTTTCAACTTTTCATTTCATGGCGCCGCCTATAATTTGTCTCTAGCTTTATAATGAATTCAATACTTGTTTGTTTTGTTTTTGTTATCTTGGATTTGATCATTTGAAAACTGACTTATCTCTGAAATTAAAGCTACCAGAAGACTAATATTGCATTAATGAATGACAAAATATGCATATGCACAACTACATTTGATGTGTTTTAAATACATTTTTCAAAATTTAATCTGTTTCATAAATGTATAAATATAATTAAGGCAAGATTAAAAAGTATGAAGTAAAATTTTATCTCAAATAATCTATGTGGTGTGAATGATGATAGGGGCCGGATCTTTTGCCGCATAACCAAAGATCTCAGGTTTAAGTCCTATCTTAAAACTCATGAAGGAATGCATATATAGTCTTTGTTTGTTCTTTGAGGTCCTATTTCTTGCGAACATAAATAATCTTAATGTGTAAAGTTCTAATATATACTATGGTTAGCAAAATCTGTCGTCAAATCAATTTTTTTTAATCTAAAATAAACATTTAAAATATTAATTAAATCACACATGTATAGTAAGATGCGACTATTTTAAGAAGACATGAAATCTAGCACACAATGGACAAGTTTTGGCGTTTTCGGAGAAAAAATTTTCATCCACAGTGAAGTTGCATCAGATGTTTTGGTTACTGTATTTTTTACGGCTTCCACTTTGTCACATCAAAACAAAAAAGTGATAATAGTAACTAATCTGCAGATGGATGGTTGAATATTCTTCCTTATGAATAGTTGCTAACTCCCTCAGCTCATTTGTATTGATACACCAAAAAAAAAATCAAAAACAATAAACAAAAGAGAAATAAATCATCCCAATCCAAACTGAGACAGAGACCACTTAAAAGTGAGGTTAATATTGGTGTAAGGAATGAGAATAATTTTCATTCGTTCATCATAAAATAGTATATGGATATGGCTGAAGTACATACTTTAATGAAAAATATATTGGTGTAAGGAATGAGAATAATTTTCATTCGCTCGTCACAAAATAGTATATGGCTGAAGTACATACTTCAATGAAAAATATATTGGTGTAAGAAATGAGAATAATTTTCATTCGTTTATCACAAAATAATATATTGCTGAAGTATATACTTCAATGAAAAATGTAATGATATATATAGTTCATGATGAAAAGTGTCATTTTCGCAAGTAAAATTATAATTAAATAGTTTGGATGTGATATCTAAGTAGTAGTCATCTTTTTGTTAAATTTACAACAATTGTGCATTTTGGACAATTAAAATATCACTCTTTATATATAATGATTAATATATTTTTCTTTTCCATTTAAATAATTAAATTTACTAAAGTTTGAGTTATGTAAAGTTATTTTAATTTTGCTAATTTTTTCTTTGCTAGTGATATTAAACATGCATGAGTGAAATTCAATTCGTAGATATGAGAGAGGTTTATTATTGTGGTGGAATGAGAGTGATAGGTGACAATTAACAACATTTATATGAGAAAGTACATTGGTGACAAATTGTCTTTTTTAATATTTTTTTAACCACACAAAAAGTAGATGATAATTTTTAAACCTACTTTTTAATATATATATATATATATATATATATATATATATATATATATATATATATATATATATAATTTCAGGTGTGGCCGTGCTCTCCCGTGCAGCCGTGCAGTCACACACCACTCAATGTTAAGCTACACACCACTCAATGTTAAGAAACACACCACAATGTTAAGAAACACACCACAGTGCATATTTGTGTGGTGTGTTTCTTAACATTGAGTGGTGTATATATTTCGTAACATTGAGTGGTGTGAACCGCACGGCCGCACCTGATCATGACTCTCTCTCTCTCTCATATATATATATATATATATATATATATATATATATATATATATATATATATATATATATATAAAATTCAGTTCCCGTGCGGTTTTGCAATTAAATCTGAGCCATTAATCTTACTTAAATCAATGTTCAAGATGAACAAAAAAAAAAAAAAAAAAAAAAAAAAAAAAAAAAAAAACGCCGTGGCAATTTGGTAATTTTTGCATCTAGATCAAATTTAAGGTGAGTGGTTTTCCTTCTTAAGGTGCGTGATTTTTGTGTTTAAAGTGCGTGGATTGTGTGTTTAATGTGAGTAGTTGTACTTAATGTGCATGATTTGTATACTTAAGGTGCACTATTTTAATATTTAAGATGCGTCTTTTCGAATTAACCGCACGGGAGCAGGTTCACGCACCAGAACTCATCGGACAATGTTGGCAACAGCCTACATCACGTAGAACATGCCTACATTAAAAGCGGTTGTTATCTTTTGACAACCACGCCCTCTCAGTCCATATGATGTTTTTAATTTCCACCTTTGGGAAGACTTTTGTGAAGATAAATTCTGGCCTATAATTTCTCAGTTTTCTGGCTGGTGGGACACTATGAACTTGTTACCTCTCATTAATGTAGTCCCCCTATGAACTTATTCCATAATTAGATTCCTTGATGAAGATGTACTATTATTGCATATATATGGTTGGGTTTTTGTTTGTTCACTTATGGAAAAGATTATATTTTTTTTATTTCAGATAGTTAGCAATTACTTGAATTGATCTTTGATAATTGATGTATGAAATTTTTTGAAGGTTGAGATAACTTATTTAGTTGTAGGCATCTTTTTCTTTTGATAGTTCTAAAGGTCAAAAAATTACTAATTGTGTCTCTTGCAATCCTCAATGCACATCTTTTCATTAGAATTAAAAATATTATTTGTGATATTGATTCCTAATTTTATGTGTGGTCTTTGAGTTTTTTTCCTCTTTTTTTTTTTTTTATATTAATTGTGGCATGTATGATATGGTATGTGCAGTAATAATTATTTTAATTAATTAATTAATTGATGAGACATATTTTGTAATTCAATTATGAAAAATATTTGAAAAGCATTTTTTTTATGAATTACTATCTAGTCATTGTAGTTTACAAGTTTTAATTATGTGTTATTTTATTCAAATTGAAATATTTATAGTTTATTTAATTGAAATAAAGAGTATTTATGAATATCATATTAATAGAAAAGATATGTAATTTTTGTAGCCATTTTATAAATTAATTATGTTTCATACTTTATCATAAATATTTTTATCATGTTTTGAAATTTTTAATATTTTTCCCAACTAACCATATTTGTTACTCTGGCATGATTGTCTTATATGTTAAAAAAAGGTAATGCCTTGTTTGGTAAATGGTTGTTAGCTGATTGAGTTAGAGGGTATGACTAATTGATAACTTTAGTTGATTGTAGAAAGATGTTTGGTAAATTAGCTGTTAGTATCGTTGTTTGGTATAAATTTTTTTCTTAAAAAGCTAATTGTTGCTTTGAGCAGCTTTTTAAATTTTAGCATTTTAGAGTTACAAAAAGCTTATTATCCAAATATTTATATTAATTTTTTAACCAATTCAAATAGCTAATAGTGGTCAAATAAGTCGAAATTAGGTGATAAGCTAATTATTTTACCAAACAATGCCAAAAACTTTTGTGAAACTATCTCACATGTCCTTGGCAGTGAGATGAGTTGGGTCGAGATGAAATGTAATACTAATTAGGAAAATAGAGTATTTATTACTTATATGAAAAAATATAATACTTTTACACAAAATTAAAGTGTAATACTTTTACATTTTAATTTAAAAATATTACATTTTTCATCAAAAATATTATACTTTCTCTTATAAGAAAACAAACACTTTATTCGTTATTATTAGTATTACATTTTTCAGTATAAGTATTACATTTCAATATTGACCTGACTCGACGGACGAATAAGGATCTGTTTTACAGTATTACATACACAAGTGTCGCCTTTGAAAAAAATTGTATACCATTCAACGTAATCAAATAATTGCCTGATAAAACAAAAAATTAAGACCCAGATTATGAAAGATATCTATATCACATTATCATGTCCAAGACTTGAGTCTTTTTCCAAATAATAATAATAATAATAATAATAATAATAATAATAATAATAATAATAATAATAATAATAATAATAATAATAATAATAATAAGAAAAAGAAGATACCTTTACCTGGTTGTCGTTGATAGATATTTATAATTTTATATGGATAAAAGTTTGGACGGAAGAAATTCTTTTACAAATTACTATGTCTTGTCCCTCTCTCTTTTTTTTAATAATACTTTTTATACTTTATCCTTTTATTAGTTTCTTGAAAGTGGGACAAGGATTATACGATCTTAATTATATTATTTTATAATATAAAAAAATATAGTGTTAACAATTTAAAAAAAAAAAAAAAACATTTTAGAAATCTATTCTAGGCGGCTAGGCCACCACACTTACCTTCTTCCTAGTTTCGTGATTCTACGTTCAATGATGTTTACAGTCAAATTCTACGCATGACGTCAGCTTGGTAACACACATCGGCTGACGTCAGAACACCTGGCTACTCGTTGCTCGGTTGTTATACCGTGTTGCTGTGCAATTTTGTTGAAGTGATACTGCAATTGTGTTGAAAATGAACTGCTGTTGTGTGAAACGGATGTCGTTTCATTCGTCTAGAATTGTAGTTGTGTTGAATTGGTACTGCAGTTGTATTAAACTGGTACTGCAGTTGTATTGAATTGATACTGCAATTATGTTGAAATGGAACTGCAATTGCGGGAACGAATACCGTTTCATCTGTTGTTTTCATTAATCAAAACAACGTCGTTTTGATTGCACAGTGTACAATTCATTGTGGATCGCGGTCCATAGTATAATTTGCGCTCGTTGCTGGCACTAATGTTCATCTTTCTCCAATTATATATTTTTATTATATTTAATATATATATATATTTTATCTGATGAGAATGGTTGAATCGGGGCAAATTTTGTTGTGTACCATGATTCATGTAGCAGTTTGGTCAATGAAGTAAGTATTATTTTAATTACACTTCAATTTCATTTGGTAATATTGCTCTGTTTTCAGTTTCATTTCACACACATTATATTAGTTTCATTATAACAAAACCAAAGCATTATTTTAATTATACTACAGCTTCATTTGACAACAATGGTCCACACAGCACTATGTGAGCCATGATCTACTGTATAACAATTGGTTGAATATGAGAAGTAAGTAGTATTATTTTGTGGACTATAAATTAAAAGTACATTATTTGTATACGTAAAGTACATTATTTAAAAGTATATTATTTGAATATTGAATGTACATTATTTTGTATACTATCAAATAATGTATATTCGCCAAAGACCTTGTGGTCTAGTGGCACCTGTGTCCCGTGACTCTTTGTGCTTCAGTAGGTTGAGAAGAAATTGTAATAGAGTCAGTAGCACAAGAAAAATACTATATTTTTAGTATATTCATGAAAAGTATATTATTTGAATACTAAAAATACATTACCATATATAATGTACATTCAGTATACAAATAATGTATTAGGACGAGTCTCATAATCATGTTTAATTTTTTTAATTGTAAGATTGATTGGATCTTATATGATAGACAATTTGACGTATGTATTGGTTGGGCCTACTACTGTGAACGGCCCACGTGAGAGTTGGAATTGAGACTAGGGGCCCATATCGTTTAATGGGCCAGGCCTGAAGAATCTGTTAAAGGATGGTCAAGTCTGATTTTACTCACAAATTATTGTGTGGACCACAATCCAAAACGACGTCGTTGAATTTTATGAGTTAGAATAATGTATATTATGAATTAGATATTTGCTTAGAATATTAGCAATAAACTTACTCTCATATGTTTGTGATATGATTTAAATAGGATTTCTAACTCTAATAAAGAGATTCAGTATCATTTCAATCACATTAATTCTTGCTAGCTACACTACATATTTATACATATTAAGAATAAAATTAATCCGACATAAATAGTGAACTAAAAATAATAAGACAATGAAAACTTAAAAAGAAAATCTAATTATGTTATTAATTCCAACTCTTAATGTATCCAAATTATGTCATATAATTCAAAAACTTATTATATATAACTATTTGACAATGGCTAGCTAGTTAAGCATTTGGTCAGTGGCTAGATCGACTAATCGCATGTTTTTCCTGGTAATTGTTCAAAGTCTACCTGCAAATTAAACTACACTCTCAATTTCAATTTATTAGTCATACTTTAATTTATTTATTTTTAGGAAAAAACTTATTTTCCCACCTTTTTCATCGTCTAACATCAGTCCCTAATGTTGCTAAGTTTAATTGCTAACTAAATAATGAAGGTTTCTCTTGGATTTATTTTTTAAAATAACAGAAGAAGAAAAAAAAAAAAAGGCATTTCAATAATTTAAGGTACCTAAATAGATAGAATATTACAAAAAGTACACTAGACGTTTTTTTTTTTTTAGAAATAAAAAGAAAATATAACATAAGCATGACCATGGGATTACATATCCATTAATGGGAACAAATTATATATAACTCTTTGACTAGATGACTTGCTAGCTAAGTATTTGGTCAATGGCTAGAGAGACTAATCACATGTTTTTCTTGGTAATTGTTCAAAGTCCAATTGCAACCTAGCTACACCCTCAATTTCATTTTATTAGTCATACTTTAGTATTTTTTTTTTTTTTTAAATTCTCAATTATTATTGGGTGCAAGAAGAAAGTGCCGACCAGAACGTACATGTTGACAGCAATGTGGTATATAAATTAATTTATCCCAAATTGAATTTATATCTTGAGTAGTCCTGCAGGTCTTTCTTTTTTCTTCCAATTTTATTATTTTTCTTATAATAATTTACTGATCTATTGTAAAATGATATGGAAGGTTAGCACAAATAATATCTGCAGGCTAGGGCAGCCAAACACATGTATATCATTTGCCAACTTATTTTTTTTTGAATTGTCAATTCAATCAAACATATTATTCATCATCTTTAAAATATTTATTAGATTTGAGATGTACATAAATAGATCAAGCTAAGTAATAAATTTAAGATTAATTCCTTTCATACTTATAAAATAGTTAATCTTTCAAGTTACTTTTTGAAATGGTTCCTCAACCATACTAAATTTAGTACTTTAGTTCTTAATTTGTATTTTCACCTAATAAAATTCTTAACTGCAAAATTCTTACATATCTTTGTTAACTTCAAGGGCAATTAAGTAATTTTTGTGCTTTTCCCTTCTCTGAGCTTTGAAATATTTTCCTTTTTCTTTTCCTTTTAAGGTTGACATGACACGAATAATTGAAACATAATTCATATCTAATCATTATTGTATGGACTATACTATCAAATAATGTACATTCAATACATAAATAAGTACTTTTAGTATATTAAAAATGTACATTGTATTCAGGAAAAGTACATTATTTGAGTACTGAAAATACATTAATTATTTTGTATAATGTACACTCAGTATAGAAATAATAATATATTTTTTGTATATTAAAAATATAATTTTTATTATAATTTACACAACACTATGTGGACTATAGTCCACACAATAATTTACCTGATTCATCTTGCCCTTGTCTAGAGGCATTTTTATTTTTAAAATATTTTCAAGTAAGACTATATATCATGACTACTTTAACTTGAATATCCTTAAAAGTTAAAAAAAGTTTTGAAAAACATAAAAACATATTTCTCTATCATCAGATTTGATGATCATTTAACGTGTAGACTGAAATACGTAAAGAATTCATAGTTAAAGACTTTATAAAGAAACATACAAAATGATATCATCAATATATTTCAAAAATTATTAAATCTCAACTTTATTCCTACATAATCTTTTATAGATACTATTCAACATTGGATATATTAGATGGGTCAATCCATTCAAAACTCGGGAGCTCTTTTTCCTCTTCGCTCCTTCCATATAAATCTTTAACAATATATTAAACTTAATTCATGGTACGATTCTTCTTCTTTTATTTTCTTTGTTTTTTTTTTTTGTTTATTAACAAGTATATATTTTTTTAGTACTATCAGCTCTATTACAAGTATATATTCAACATACTTTCTCTATTTGTTGTAACCCAAAGAGTCAATATCATATCGACTCTATTACAATGTAGTACTTGTTCAATAATAACCTAAAAAGTCAATACTACTATAGAGTTTGATCCTGTGACCTTTCCTGAAGGAGAGCCACAGAAGTGCTAACTAATAAGCAAGTGAAGAAAGAGCTAGATGTTGATAACATGCCGTACGAATCAAATACAACATTAATAAGCTCTTAAATTTCTAAGCAACCTAGGAGGAAATTTATGGAGAAGTACTAGGAAAAGAGCCAGAAGTTGAGAAGAAGTCTCTATACTATGAGTCAACTCTCAACTATATATATGTATATGTATGCATTGTGTTGTCACCTTCTCTGCATCCATAAAGTCTGATTTTCCACAAAGTGCGAGAGTCCTTGATGATATATCATTTCAAGAAAAGGCAAAAATGGTGAGAGCTCCCTCTGTTGACCAAAATGGAAAGAAGAAAGGTGCATGGAGTAAAGAAGAAGATGATATGTTGAGAGCTTATGTTCTCAAGCATGGGCACCAGAACTGGCGACAACTCCCTAACCTTGCTGGTACATATACGCTTTGTTTTGAAACTTGTCCATTTTTGTTTTTTAGTTGTTCCTCGACATTATTTCGATCTCTTTGTTCTTTTTCTTCTTGTTTTGACCCTATTTTTACCTAGTGATTGGTATAAACTACAAATGTTCAGGGCTATCGAGATGTGGGAAGAGTTGCAGATTAAGATGGGTGAATTACTTGAAGCCCGGTATCAAAAGAGGTAACTTCACCAGGGATGAAGATCAACTCATACTTAATCTCCACAAACAACTCGGGAACAAGTAAGTAGATCCTTCGGCCTTACAGTTACATTGACAGTTTGTTTACTGATTGTGATTGTGTGTGTTGCTTATGTTAAGCCTATATGTGGCTAATATTTTCTACATTTATTTATTTGTTCTAAATACATTCCTATAGCCAAGCCCCTTGTGCTTAGATGGCAGAGTAGTGGCTCTCCCATATGGGAGGTCCTAGGTTTGGACCTCAGTGCTTTTTGTATCTCCATTTTGTTGAGAAAGTATTGTATTCAAATACATCTCCTCTATTGTACACTATTTATAGTCTGCTGATTTGTTCATTAATTAACAAGACAGTTTTATTCCATAACCTTATAGCTTAGGATGTTGTATTATATTCCAGGTGGTCAGCCATTGCTGCAAGGTTGCCGGGAAGATCAGACAACGAAATTAAGAATCACTGGCACACTTGTCTCAAGAAATTTGACAACGTTGGAGTTATCGAATCGTCAAAAACACAGTCGTCGTCGCATGCAGATGATGATGCCCAAAGTGTTCAATCTTCCGATAAGTCGCAACAACAACATTTGGCACCATTTGGTCTCCAGGCTGCAACGGAAACCATTCCATTTTCACCAAAAACTGAACCGTTTTCTTCTTTCATGGATTCTGCAGTTCTGAGCAGCGTGGAAGGGACTTCAAACGATGATGACGATGATGATAGCAGAGAACTACTGGAACAAGAATTTTTTATTCCAGATTTTGCGGACGAAGAGATTCAAAGTTTGCTTAATGATTTTCCATGACAGCATATATCCTTAAAGCATGCTACGTATTGGGACTAGTATAGGTTGTTGTTGTTCAAATGCTACAAAACAATTTTTTTTTGCGTGTGTAATCTAGGATTTCTACCATCTGATACAGTGACTAATCCCTTAGCTGAATTGTAGAGACTGGTCTGGAGATTTAAGACTGCTCCATACAGACCAAAGATGAATCGCTTGATGTTCCGTAAAACCATCTTTGTTATATATATATGTGCCTCAAAACCCTTTTTACAACATTTTTGGTCTTTTATTTTGTTATTAAAGATGGAAAGAATGCCATGATGAGAGTATCATTAATTAAAGTATGATAAGTGTTGGGACTGGGTTGCTGTTCAAATGTTACAAAACAACCTTTTTTACTTAAGCCACTCAAATTAAACCCATTTTTACAATATTTTTGGTCTTTTGTTTTGTTATTAATAATGATGGAAAGAATTAGATTTATGTTCGCCAAAGACCTTTCGCCAAAGACCTTGTGGTCTAGTGGTACCTGGTGTCCTGATTTACACTCCCACATGGATGATGGGAGTAGGTTCAATCCTAAAAAAAAAAAAAAATACTGTCACGATGCTAAGCTGTTGATAAATTTAATTTTTCTAAGTGACATTACTTAAAGAACTTAAGAGTGTCTGAAAAATATTTTCTACTTTTCATCTCTACTTTTTTTTTTTTTTTAAGTTCTCTTTGAAAAATTTAAAACATAAATTTAACCATTTTTCAATTTATATTTTATAATAAACAAATCATTTGAATTTTTTTTCTCATTAGTCATGACTTCAAAATAGTAAGTGTTTGGCCGTTAGGTCTTGTCTTGGTTGTTGGAGCCTTGGAGGTGCTTTGACTATGGCGGTAATGGCTGGCGATTGTTGATGAATGCCTCGAATTGGTTTGTCAATTAAGAAGTTGTGCCAATTTTTTCTTGGGACCTGAATATCATTTTAGAAAATGTTTTTTTCTTTTATTAAGTTGTTTATATTCATGGGGTGCTGTTGAATTATTTGACTCGACATATTTATAATCAAAGACTAAAGAATTCAATTAGATAGTATCATATCATTAAAAAAAAAAAAAAATTGTAAGGCTGTATAGCATACTTGCATTATTGTATTAATTTTTAGTAAAAAAATTGCATGCATGGACTTGTTTCATGAATAACTTTTTTACATATCTTTTAACTTTTGGATTGACTTTAATTGTTTCGTCTCTCCCTCCCTCACTCCCGTTCGACCCTTTTGGATTCTTCTCCATTGACCGCTTCACTCTTCATCAGAACCGACCAATTCAATTCAACAATTAATGCTTCAAAGTCAAACAAAGATTCCAGCCCCTATTGCGTATATATAGGTCTATAGTATAGGTTTTGAGTTGTATAAATTAAAGTCAATTTGGTGTAAGTTCGTGGTTATTTAATATTTTTGTAAACTTTGACCCAAATGCCTAATAAAAAGTTTAAGTTTTAACTCCAAACTTAATAGCATTTTATTGATTATGCATCATAGATTGATAGAGGTAGTACGTGAGATTGATTCAACTGGCTTACCATCTTCACTGTTTGTTAAGCAAAATTTATGAACTTATTTTGAATTAGTTGATCAATTGAGTTGTGACTCCAAGATACAATATATATGAAAGTTTAATTGTTTTTTGTTTGGTGTTACCTTTGTGACATTGGTCTTTGGTGTTAAAAGTGATAAAGCATTACAGTGATGTGAAGAAAAATAATGAAGAAATTACAAATTTAATAATATAAAAGTGATAGAGTATTGTAAAATAAGAATAGCTTAAATACAATGTAGAAGTAGACCATATGAAAAGCCCAACAATCACATCAATGCATTAGTGGATCATAAGTACTTATGATGAATGTGCACCATATAATATCATCTAACATGGGTATACAAAATTTTGTTATAGATACCACCTCAATAATTGCTTATATTTACAATGAGATTACTAATTTCAACCAAGGGCCTTGTGGTCTAGTGGTATCAAACCCTTCCCTGTATACGGGAGGTGGTGGGTTCGAGTCTCAGTGGAGGCGTTGCTGTCTCTTTGTTCTTTAGTAGGTTGAGAAAAAGTAGTTTATGAACAGATACTACACTATATTACCATACAAATTTGAGTTTCACGTTTCAATTAATACCTGATTGTAATTTATTAGTAACCGATTAATATGTTATTAAGAATGTTTTTTTATTTATTTTTACTATCAGGCATTGCAAACTATTAATACAATATATACTTGCAAAAGGAAATTACAAAGAAATATCTTTTACCCCTCTATGTTGTTATGGTTTATGGAACAAAGCAGTTGTTCAAAATACAGTTCAGGTTTTAGTCCAAGTTCATTTAATTAGATAGATTGAGTCTGTACTTGAGTAAACAATTAGTTCATAAGAAGGTTCACCACTGAAGACCGAAGACTAAAGATTGAGCATGACTTCAAGATAGTTTAAAACATAGTTTAAGATAGATATTCTATTACAAATTATTTCGGAACGAGTATTTAAAGCCTGATCTTCTGTTCCAAAGATGATGACGAAGAATTTTACAGAGAAATAATTTCAGAATAGATTGAGGGCAGATTCTATGGTGCTAAACTGAGCAACTTGGCCTATGAAAGTTTCGTCAAATTGATCTTTAATTTGATTCTTTAATGTATTCAGGCAGTTGATCACACGAAGATTATCACAAGAGTGCTGCAATTGAGGGGAGCCTCAATTTGATTATCGGGAGATCATTCACCGGTTCTTCAGGAAGGAACACTACTTTAGATGGGTTATGGTGTAGCTTGGAGATTAGAGTTCTTCGATCATGCCATTGTGTTTTGATAAAAGCATTCTCTTTGAAGTTGAATGAAGAATCAGACAACTATTCTTATGGTGCTCCCAGATGTAGGAATAGCTTATTTCGAACTAGGTTAACAATTACAAATTGCCAAGTGTCTCTTTACTGATTTGATTGTTTGATTGCTTGATTGATGTGTTTTATGTGTGAACTTATATCTACACTTTTGTTTGAACTAGTTCATAAACAACCTTTTGATGAATCATAACTCTCTTTTCAGTTCGGTACTTGTGATAATGAATCTATATTGGAAATTTGGAATCACCCAACAAGTATTTAGACTTAGGGATAGAATTACCCTTAATTTCACAAGCTATGTCACAAAGTCAAATTTTTTTTGTATACACTCTTGGATAGTGTATTCGAATTTCACTCGCGATTTTAAAAAAATAGTAATCAAGTTTACAACTTAAAGAAAAGAAAGTAGTGTTATGTGTTACTCCCTAGTCCGTATGTTGCATATCATGTCTTGGTGGTATAAATCTTAATCCATTCAAAAGAAGACCACAAAATTTCATTAACAATGGCTACTCTCCATGATATCCAAACGTGTGGTTCAACCGAACACTACCTTACCTTATCCAATCATTCCTTCCTGGTCATCAAATCTCCTCTCCTACCCTCCCTCCATCTTTTCTTCTACACTATCAGCAAAACAAAATCTTGCAAAAATTCATGGCTTCTTCCACACTCTCACCCGTCACTCCTTCTCAGGTGAACCCATCACTCCTTTAAGCTCTTCTTCTCCATTTCTCTCTCTCTCTCAGGCTCCAATTTCACTTCGGAATTCTTTGATTTTTTAATTTTTTTTTATTTTTTCTGTTTGTTTGTGGGATTTGTTCAGCTATGCTCGAGCAGGAATGGCATGTGCTCCGGCTCCCAAGCGTTGACGGTGAAATCCGTGAGGAGCTTCGCCGGCGGGAGGAAGAAGGGGTTGAAGGTCACGTGCATGGCCACCAGTATTCCGGCCGATGATCGGGTGCCGGATATGGGTAAGAGGCAGCTCATGAACTTGCTTCTCTTGGGTGCCCTTTCTCTCCCCACTTCTGCCATGTTGGTACCTTATGCAGCCTTCTTTGTACCTCCTGGGTGAGTATTTTTTTCTGTTTTCAATTGCCCTTTTCTTGCCTTCACTATTATTATGTTGGGTTGCTGGGGTTAGTTCAAATTTGTTCTTGGATTATGAGTTTTGAGATTGTAAAGATCAGATTTTGCAGTAGTTCATGGAATCAGCTCTTGTTTATTGCATTCTTAGATGTCTTTGAATACAATGATAATCTAATGAGGTATCTAACAACTTCCTTGTTCCTAAAACCCGCCTTATGTCAAATTGCCCTGACCGGCTCAAATCAAGAAGACCAATAAGCTGTTCCTATTAGGAGTAGAATTTGTAACCTTGCGATTAACAAGACAACATCCTAACCAACTTGGCTAGGTTGACCCAATACACTATGGTTATACTTGTATTTGACTGACTTTAGAACATTATAATGTTGAATTGACACAGTATTGGATGTATCCTCTGGTTGTCATATGTGAATTGTTCTTTGTGACTCTGTCATCCTTATTTATAATTCTTAGTATGCTCTGTTAGTTTATAGTATGCCTTGTTAACAATGAGCTGAATTGAGAAGAAAAGGAACAAGAACAAGAAAGACATGGATATGTATATTTATCTGAGTAGGCTTTGACAGGATCACTTGCCTCGATCTTCTGCTTTTTCTGTTGTTTGCTGCTTTCGTGTTGCGATTAGATGATATTCTTTCAGTTTCCTGTCCACGCCTCATGAACTTATACATTGGGAGCAGGTCGGGAGGTGGAAGTGGTGGTACCGTTGCTAAGGATGCCCTAGGAAATGATGTCCTCGCTTCTGAGTGGCTAAAGACTCATGCACCTGGGAACCGTACCCTCACGCAAGGGTTGAAGGTAGGCGATTCTTGGAGAAAATTTCCAGCTTTCTTGATGGTTTTAAGATCATTGTTTTAAAGTTTCATCGAATCTAGTGCACAAGTCTCTGCATCAAGGTTGGTTAAAGGTGACATTTTCGTTGTTGTTAGTAGTTGCCAATAATGATCTATTGTCCCATTGGGTAAGAAAGCGACCCCTCGATGTAAAGGTTTAGGTTTGAGTCCCACTAGGGCACCGAACACATATACTTGAGTATGTATTGATGGATCATAACTCATAAGCCAGTTTGATCATAACATTGCAATCTTTATCTTAGTGTGTGTTCAATTTAGATGAGGATAATTAACAATTCATTTGATGGTGAACTCTAGGGAGACCCTACCTATCTTGTTGTCGAGAATGACGGGCAACTTGCAACATATGGCATCAACGCTGTTTGCACCCACCTTGGTTGCGTCGTGCCATGGAACGCAGCTGAGAACAAATTCATATGCCCTTGCCACGGATCCCAGTACAACAACCAAGGAAGAGTTGTTCGAGGACCAGCTCCTTTGGTAAGTGAACCAAAGTCTTCTATGAATATATCCCATCAATATGTATTTCACAATTTATAACTATAAAACTATCTTCTTGGAACAGTCCTTGGCCTTGGCTCATGCCGACGTTGATGATGATAAGGTAGTGTTTGTTCCATGGGTTGAGACTGATTTCAGAACCGGCGAGAACCCATGGTGGGCATAGACATCTTTTTCGAATGAATTACTCGGCCCCTCGGGTATTTCACCTCGCGCTTGAAGGAAACCGAGCGCTCCTTGTACTATTTGTAGTATATGAGTATTGAAAATTGATCATCAAGAACCAAAAAAAAAAGGATAGTTCAAGTTATTGGATATCACTGAGTGATGGATGTAGCCTGGAACATCATCAATCAAATGTCATACAAATTTCACTTTGTTCTCTTCTTGGCCTACTTTTGATTTTGTTTTTGCCTATGATATGCTTATATAACTAAATACCATAAATAAAATCAGACTTGTGGAATTTCTCCCTTGTGAGTTCATCAATTAGCTGAATAGTTTCAGGTTGAAGATAATTCTTATGATCACCAACAGATGCTTTTCTGAAGAAGGAATTGTAGGGGACAGGAAACCACGAAGGCGAATCCTCGGACTTGTTCACTTCATGTTTGCTTAAAACCTCAAAGTTGCAACTCTCGACAACCTCCTCCACTTCCTCCTCCTCTCCAAAAGGACAACCCAGAAACTCAGCCAGTCTCCGAACATGAGTTTTAGCCTCGTCACTCTTCAACTCCTCGTAAGTAACGAAGAACACATTCTTAGGATTCCCCAAACTCGCCTTTCTGTATCCCAACACATGATCATAGTAAGGCCCGCAAGGGAAAACCCCGTCGCAGAATTTCTCCACGGCTTCATCCAACAGCCATGGCTTCTCCGCTCCCCCCTTCCATCTGTTGACAAAATGCCACATCGAAATCAATGTGTCCTTCGGGTTCCTCGTGACATAAACAACACGACAACCCGAGGATTCCAGGGTGTTACCTAGTAATTGATAAGGAATGTGTGTGCTAAAGATCCTGGGAGAACCAAGATTGGGATCTGTACTAGGAATCCCTGTTGGTTCACATTCTCCATAGATATGCATTTCAAGAAATGGGACAAGTTCATGGGGATTGTTTTGGACTAGGGAATGTATGGAAGAGCGATTGGTGATGGAGTAAAGGAGAGATTTTAGCCATGTAGTGCCAGTTTTGGGGAAAGAAGACAAGATTATATCAGTGGGGAGTGGTTTGAAGTGAGTGAGAACTGTTTTGATGGCAGGGATGAACTGAGGCATGAGCCAAAAGCCATTGATTTGGCAAAGAAGCTCATCTCCCCTCCATTTCTCTTTTGGCAAAGATTCCACTAATCCTTCATCAGTAGGATTAATGGAGTTCTCCATGAAATAATGGGAATTGGAGCTGATCTGAGTCTCCTAATGGCTGATAAATCTTTAGCCATTGTGTACATTATATATGAAGTTGGACACTTGGATTCCACGCATATCCAGCCAGACAAGTGATTTAGGTTAAGCAAAAATAAAAACTTTGGTTTACGGGGAAAGTTCAATTCGCATATCGTTACCCGAAAATGTGCACTGGGTAAAGCACGACTTATAACCTTGATCACAAACTCTTTCCTCCCAAAAGGTTGAATTCTCAACCCCAAGGATTCCCACACTTCAGCCCGACAAAACATATGGGAGAATGTAAACCCGAAAATGTGCACTGGGTAAAGCACGACTTATAATCTTGATCACAAACTCTTTCCTCTCAAAAGGTTGAATCCCCAACCTGAGAGCACAAAGAGTCCCCTGACTTTGAGAGGTTGCCTCACGCTGCTGCTGATCAGACTCGATCCCTATTCTTTCCTCTTAAACTTCACCATGTAACCAGTTGAGCTGTCCTGATAGTATAATTTGTTGCGGAGGATCAGAGTGGACATGTGAAAATTAAATGTGATAGATCCTATGAAATGGGTGGTACGGTGTTAATAAAGTGACTTAGAGGCATATCCGCATATACAGCCTGGCTTATGTTAAGGAAGAAGATCAGAATACGTTAAACAAATGGGATGCATGCATGTGCTTCACACGTGCATACGTAAACCATACAAACGTCATATTTATTTTTCAACCAAGCTTAATTAATAAAGAAGAGCTTGATTCGTGGGTGAATCCTCGGATGATCATCGTGAGTTGTCACGCTGCATGCCGATGTTTGTGCCAATGTGCCGTAACAAATGTTGATTGTGAATTCATGAAGTTATAAAGTTGTTTTTTTTTTTAAAATTAAATTCATTTTTGTCATGGGGTCACTTTCAAAGACCATCGACCCTCACAATACTAGTCTCCTGGGTTCCTCATCACTAGTCAGAATTCAGAAAGTTGTGCTTTGTAGTCCATCTGTCCACTTGGTCCAGTGGGCTTAGTCCCTTTTCCTTTGTACGTTCAATTATATTCTTAGTACTCTCAATCTGGTCACCTTAATTGGTTTTCTACTATTCCGTCTTGTATTTGAACATATTATTTCTTGAGTTTAATGAAATTATTTATCTTAAAAAAAAAAGAAGAGAATATTACCTCAAAGTTGACATGTTAGTAATATGATATTTTTGAGGTAATCTAATCAAATAACTCCAATTATACAAGGTTATATAATATTATTTTACTGACATTACCTAGGTAATATTGTTAGATAATTTGAACTAAATGTACCATTAATACAATTGGTCACTATGTATGTACTTTCAATTGTTCGCTAATTGCCAACAACCCTACCATCTCATGAATGGGGATTAGGTTATGTCGTTTACTTTGCTCGGCTTGCTAACTTAAGATTTGGTTAATTGAGTTTCACTTAATCACTACCCCTCCTAGTTAATAGGACACTCATTAATCTCTTTAGGGTGAAATGCTGCTTCATCCAAATTTAGCATAGAACGAACACTTTGTTGAGCTATACCTCATTCTGTGACCATAGTCAACAAAAGATCACAATGAGGTAAACCACAAATTAAGTTGCTCATAAAGTTGACCGGCTCAAACCATAAAAACTAATTGAGCACTTCCACTATGAATCAAACTCGAAACTTTGTGGTTACTAAATCAATAGTCTAATCAAGTTAACATATAGACTATAGAGATTTGAGTTTCACCAATAAGACGTTATTACCTAACACTAAGCTCAACTAAGAAAGTCTGTGACTTATACGAAAATTATATTCCACCTATTTGATCACCATTTTGTAACAAATATGTTCATATTCTAAAGTCACCAACCCTTAATATGGTGTCATTTTCGTTGGATTTTTGGTATTTTTTAGAACCAGACAAGAATGCCTCAATCTCCACTGGATTACAACTAAATAATATTACAACCATTACAATGCCAAGTCAAAAAATTTGAACTGTGAACTCTGGATTTTTTACAGTGTGGCAAAATGACAAAATCAACCTTCCGCCCTCATTTGTCAACTAGCTTCACGTGAAACCCCCAACGTCAGCCACATAGGGGCACCATTGTCACCTAACCCCATTCCACGCCCAGAACTTACGCTAGTTGACAAACACATTCACGAAAATCAGGGGCAAAAATGGAAAGAAAATACCGAAAGGTGACGCCGTTAACGCGGGCGAAGACGATTCCGTTTTCTCGAACTGTAACGAGTTAACGGCCAGCGGCATGTTCTCCTGGTCGGGGCTGCACTTGGACTCGTGCGGCGGATGCGCGCTGTACATTATGGCGCGCAACACCGCCGAAACCGTCGGAATGTACGCCGTCTTGTTCCGCGCTAACAGCCACGTCAGCCCCATCAGCTGACAGTCCCGCCGGAACATCTTCGCCGCTCGGTCGCTATCATCGTCGCCGCCTATTCGCGCCTTGTGCGTTCCATTTTTAGCCCCGCCAGTGATCTGAGGTATTAGGTAAAGTTAGCAAGTAATTTTTTTGAATTGAATAATTAGACAAATATGACAATAACAAGATAACAAGATATCAACTATGGCTGGAGTTTCAGAATTTTAAAATGAGACATAGAGAGGAGAATAAACCTAACCTTTTGCAGGGCGCCGAGGCAGCGGGTGCAGCCGGAGTAGGAGGAGTTACGGCAGTTACGTTCGAGGTTTTTCACGGCGGCGGTGGGGGTGGCATTGCGAGCGCCGGTGATATTAAACGCGGCAGGGCAGCTAAGAGAGGTGATCTGATGGAGGCGGATGCCGCAGAAGCACAAAACGGCGTCGCACGAAGCATTGGGCTGAGGAATGTGAATATTGCGGCTCTGCAGTGAGCTTTGCAGCGAGTTCACGCACTTCTGGGAGTCGTCCGGCATCATCGGCAGCTCCGAGCTGGCCGGCGGAGCCGCCGCCGGCACCTCCAGAGCCGACCGCGCATGCGCCGCGAACAGCCACGCCGCCAGCACCGGACAACATCGGCTCCGGTCGAGATTCCTCCCGCAGGCGGCGCTTACCCCGCCGAAAAGCTCGTCCGACAAGTCCAGCCGGCAAATCTGACTTTCCGTCACCACGGGAAACGCCGGAACTGTATTCGACGAGTCTCCGGGCTCCGCCGGCTCTGAAAGCAAGCCAGCTAAACATCCACCGCACGAACAGAGCATCAAAGCCAAACATGCAAACAATTTGACTCTCATTTTCGTCAATTCATCAGAAATTTGGGTTCTTTGATCGAAAATGGAAGAAAAAAATTTGTGGGCTTTTGAGGTAAGCAGAAATGCAGAAAGGAAGAGATTGAAGAAATGGTGGAAAGAGAGATGGAGTCAGCTTTTTACTGAGAGGAGATGAAGAGAGGAGAAAATTTAGAGATCTGCCTCGACTTATGTGTCGCTTCAGCTCAAGAAAATTTGCAATTTTCGAGTAATATAGTATTATCTAGGGAGTATTTTGGTCTTTTTATTTTCTTCATGTTCTTATTTGTACTTTTGTGTATGGACAATTTCACTTGTACACTAGAGAGTATTTCAATTTAGTATATCAAAAAGTGTTTTGGAGTGGGTAGACCACCTAAAAGTTGATTAAACACATTACATAACATCTTTTAATGTAACTTATCTCTAAGCAATTCGGGCTACATCAGTTGGTTATAGAGGTGAAGTTTGAGAAGAAAGACTAGGGATTAAGGGGAGTTCTTTGTTGCTACCAGATGCTCTCCCGAGCCAGAAGGTGGAAGACCCCTAGGGTTGGGATTTAACCTTTTTTGGAAGAATGTAACTTATCTCCATTGTATGATTTTTTTCAATTAGTAAATACTAAGGCTATGTTTGGCAAACCTAGCTGAAAAGTAGCTGAAAGCTGAAAAGTAGCTGAAAACTGAAAAGCTATAAGCTCAAAGCTGAAATCTGAAGAGCGGTTAAGCTAGCTGTTATGCTTAAAAGTGTTTGGTAAAATTAGCTTTTTGATAAACTGATAAATGTAAAAAGACTAAACAGGACATCTTCATACAATTTAAATGGTTTTAAATTTAAATAGGTTTGTTTATATATTAAAATATAAAATAGTGAAATCAATATATTTTAATAAAATATAAAGTAAGAACATATATTTGAAAACATATAAAGTAAAACAAAATGTTTATATTCATAAGATTAGTTCATACAAAAATCAATGTTCAAACACAAATGTCAAATTGAAATTACAACCAAACATATTGAATAGAAAAAGTAAAAAAGTTTAGCCAAAAAGGTTTTAATTTAGAAAGGTTTTAATTAGGAAGGATAAATGATGTCATTTCTTTAAAATAATAAGGTTAAAGATGGAAAAAAAGTTAGGAAGCTACTAGCTTATTTTGAAACGCTACCTTAGATAGCGTTTAAAAATAAGCTCTTATTTTAAGCTACTGACTTATTTTAGGAACATTACCAAACAGAGCTTATAGCTTATTAGTAGCTTAAAATAAGCTATAAGCTCATAAATAAGCTCTGCCAAACAGAGCCTAAATAGGGTCAAACTTTAAAAAATAAATTAGTTTGTTTATGGATGATGAAAAAAACAGTAACCACTACTTAAGGTAAATCAAGCATTGCAACTTTAATTGACAAAGGACTACAAAAAGGTAAATCAGCCTAGATACTAATCAGCTTAGACCAATAAAATGAGCCAAAATAAATCAGTTTGATCATTGTGTAACCAAGAATCCATGGTTTTCCTTATAATCACTATATCAAATCTCATCATGTGACAATTGAAAAAAGGGTCACAAAGAGTAATCAGATTTAGGAAAGCATGGTAGGGTGAGGGGTATGGGGGGTGGGGTCAAGTTTGAATCAAAAGATGAAAGAAGCCAAATACAAAAAGTCTGTCTGGGGATTTGGCAGCTTGTGAAAGCCTTGGCCTTTTTCTTGCTCCGCTGTCTTCCTTTGCCCCCTCTGTGATAAAAGAGTTGAAAGATGCTTTGGATTTTGGTTCATTGTGTGATTTGTGTCTTCATTTAAACTTAAGCTGAGATTCCCTAATATATACTCACCAAATATACTTTCTTTCAAAAAAAAAAAAAAAGAAGTAAGACACTCTCCTTCCATCCCATTTTATGTATATGATTCGATTAACGATGAGTAATTGATGTTATTTACAATTTGGCTTAGTGGTAGCACATAAAATCTATATATTTTTCATCAAAAATATCTCATTTCTGAAATGGTAATAAAATAAATTCATTAGTTTCCCGGAATTATTTGACCTGCAATACATTTTTTTTATTTTTTTTGTTCGCATGGACAACTTAGTTAGTTATAGATATGAAGTTTGGGAAGAAATACTAGGGATCGAGTTTTACCACAGGCAGTTAAGTGTAACATGTACCACCTGTACCTCTGTGTCGAGGCGGAGCGTGGAGCTCTTGGGTTGGGGATTCAACCTAACTTTTGTGTTAAGCTGGATTATCATGATCCGAGAATTCAACCTAACCTATGTGTTAAGTTGGATTACCATAAATCCATAATCCTAACCTGAATTACCATAATCCTAACCTCTGTATTGAGGCAGACTGGCAGAGTGTGAGGCTTTTGGGGTTGGGTATTCAATCTTTTGAAAAGAAAAGAAAAATCATTTTTTACAAATACCATTAATTAATCTATCAATTTAGTGTATCAATCAATGAAATAAAGTCCGCCATAGTAACTTGCTTTCAAACAAAAGTCTTAATGATGGACCATTCCAATCCATTTTGGAATATTTAGGAGGACAAATTGGGCTATAGTAGGGGATTTTTATATGATAAATTAATAGCTAGCATAGGGATGTGATTGGATCCAAATATATATATGAATTATGAATCCTACAAAGGTCAATACCCAAGGCCTTGAGGTCTTCAAGAAAACATTTCTCTGTGGAATTTTATATGTATTTGGCTGTAAAGGAATAAAATGTATATTTTCAAGACGATAATTATACGAAAATAATAAACAAACAAATAAACAAATAAATAATGGAATGTGAGGGCTGTTAGCCCATGAAAGGGAGAGGGAATATTTGTCACGAGCATTATTCTCACCAGCTCCATCTCAATGTCCCATGTAGAGTCGAATATAAATATAAATAAAATAAATAAATAAATAAATTTAATTGTAGTATATATAGCGGTTACGTATATAACCGTCCTATATACATCTATTTAAAAATAAAAAAAATAATAGTATATACGGAAGTTGTATACTATAACTATCGTATATAATATTTTATATGTCAGTAAATTAAAAATCGACGAATATTAGGTGACGTAGTATTACATTTCTAGTGTTTGGTGTGTATTAATAGTACACTGTACAAAGGTTTAGGATTTTATGTGTGTTGAGTTCATTAGTTCTAGAATTTTAGCTTACTATTTATACATTTAGATAATTTGTCATCTAGTTTAATTTTGACCCATATAAATTAGAAGAGTGTTGGAGAGGCCTTTGGAATATTTGTAAGTCTAAAATCTTTCACACCAGCAATCACTTAATATATATTCATCTATATATTTCCACATCATATTTCAATATTATATATTAAATAAAATAAAAAATAAAAAGAAAAAAAAAACAAAAATAGAGTTGAAAGCATTTTCTAAATCTAATATTTTTTGAAAACTTAAATCTAATATAATTATAGATGGTGTTCACAAATACATTATGGACTTTGCTTGTATGTATACTCTCACTATGGGTATTAGGGCATAGATGTATAGTTGTATACATATATACATATACTCGTTTGGTGTACACACACATATATATAGAGGACACAATGACAAATAAACGAAGCTTGAAAGGACAAAACAAAAGAGGAAGGAAGGGTTAAAAAGTGGCTTTGGTAATTGAGCTTGGAAAGGAACTGCAAAAGAAATGTTGCCATCATTTGTTTGCATTATATATTAGCTTTCCTCAAGTAAAGAATCCCCTTCAAAATATACAAATGGATGCCAATATTCTTTTTTTTTTTTTTTAAAGCCAAAACCAACACAATATTATTAGTGCATGGTGATAAAAGCTAAGGATGCCCATATTCTAAATTGATTAATTATCAAACAATTAAGAGTCATTTCCATTTTTGGTCCTATTGTTATTGGAACATTGCCAATTTTAGTCCACTTTATTAATTTTTGCCACATTGCGACCAATCTTATTTAGTCCTTGCCACTTTTAGTCCATCGTTAAAATTTTCGTCAAATTGCCGTCCAAAATAGGGGTATTTTTTGTATTTTCATGCTTTGGTCATCTCCTTGACCCTTTGCAGTGGTTTTTCTTACACAGTTTCATCCATTGAAGAGGTTCGTTTCATCCATTGAAGAGGTTCGACGAAAGCTATGTGAGCCACATTACAAAGCCATGGCTTTACCGGACCTCTTCATTGGATGAAAATCTGTAAGGAAAACCATTACAAAGGGTAAATTAAAGGAGATGATCAAAGCATGAAAATATCAAAATATCCTTGTTTTGGACGGTTATTTGACAAAAATTTCAATGGTGGACTAAAAGTGGCAAGGACTAAATAAGACTGACCGCAATGTGGCAAAAATTAATGAAGTGGACTAAAATTGACAATGCAAAAATAACAGTAAGACCAAAAATGGAAATGACTCAACAATTAAATTTAATAAATAATTAATTATAATAAAAAATGTCTAACAAATTATTTATTATCAAAATATTTATAATATTATAGCAATTATAATTATCCATAAGGATATAAATGAAATAGTGTGGGTTCCTTACTCCCTTTTAGTGGTCCTAGTTTACTGGCTAAGAAATATTTTGGACAAACAAAAAAAATATTTGTTATAATTATGTTTTAAAATTTCAAATATTATACTCTATATTTTCCAAACACTAGAAACTCGTAAAATGATTGTTAAAAATTATTTTTCAAGTTTTCAAACACAGTCTTAGTTTATCGGACGGTTTGTTCATTGGTAAAAAGGGGCACATTATTATTCGTACGAAATTCCACAGAACAAAACAAAGCAAATTAATTTTCAATGGTACAAATGTACTGTTGAGATATTATTTAATTATTCTATGTGTATTATTGAGATATTATTTAATTATTTTATCTGTATTATTGAAGATTTTTAGTACACATATTATCTGGACATATTCCCAATCCTAACTTCTTCTGTTTTTTTTTGAATGTGTTTTTTTTCATTTTCAACTTGCCTGGCCTTTGTAGTACGAGATAACATGTCAGTGCTGCCATGTTTAACTTATTCTCTTGTTTCTTGGACCCTATGAACTGTCACATTTGGTCTCATATACAGGCTACTACTATATCATGTTGAGAACACACATCAATAGACACAAAATGGAAAAAGGAGTGACCAGTCATGAACCATAAATTTTTGTATATGAAGGTTACGAATTCAATTATTGCTAACACTCTATAGGTCATACTTGTTTCACATGATCTTCATTTTTGCGGGATAATCGCTACCCGATAGTGCGCACTAGATATATCCAAAACCTTCATTTTTGCGGGGTAACCGCTACCCGATAGTGCGCACTAGATTATCTCGTTCTTGTGTGATATATACTTTTATTTGGTTCTAAAGAATGTGAGATCCCCCCCCCCCCCTTTCCGCATCTCGTTTATGAGACGGCGTAGGCTGTTTTCTCTTTCTTTTGTTGTCTGACAGCCACGGGTTTCCCCCTCCTTTTGTATTACAAAACTAGTTTTATACGCGCATAGCGCGAATGGGTTAATGCCCAATGTTTATATCTAAATAAATATTTGAAAGTATATCAATGCAATATTATATATGAGAAGTTTATACATGGGTAATTGAATGTCGAATTTTTTTATTTAATATCTAACTCAAAGTATATATATATGAATCTAAGATAATATAGAAAATTCATTATAATTATTACTAAAATAAATGTTTGCAACGTTGTAAAATCGATAGTCTAAATATTTGGTCTAAAAATGATAGTCTAAATAAATACTCCGTATAGTACTACTTTTAATTTGAATTTTTTTAAAGTGTTCTTAATTCTCTTGAGTAACATTGTCATTGTTTTCAATTCATCTTTACTATTTGTTCTCTTCCTTTTTGTTTGTTGTGTGTTATTTGCGATTCGGTTATTGTTGATAGCATAGATGACAACGTCATGCAATGAGATTACAATATAGGAGCTATGGACTTTCCTTTAGGTGCTCTGCTTGGGGTTCATTTGGTTCAACCATTATTGTTGAATGGGTTATTGTGGATAAAGAAATTCCTAGTTTAAGAAAAAAGATTAAATAAATTAATAAAAATTTGAAAACTTAAAATATTATGTATTCCAAAGATATTAAAAGGTAATTTCTCGCTTCAATTTGCTGGGTAATGGGTTATTTGAGTACTTTCATTGTCAACAATCCCCAAGTAGTTAATATGATTGTTTTCAAACTATTCTTTTTTTATTTTTTTCATGGTATTAAAGAAATACATATGTATCAATTTTGGTGTAACTACTAATTTATTTAATTCAATAAGAGTAAAATAGAGTGATTCCGTTTCAATTTGTTAGACTATTTGAGTACTCTCTTTGTCAACCAATCCCCAAGTAGTTAATATAATTAGTTTCAAATTATTTAAAAAAAAATTTCATAGTATTAATAAAATATTTGGTAAATAAATATATAACATTATTTTATACTATAACTTTGATATTTAATTACAAGATATTGTAAAAATAAGATAATGGACAATGTAATGAATTAAAGAATATTTGCATGAGAGAAAATAAAGACAATATAACTAATGAAATTATTTCTCTTATTTAATTTAATTTTTTGATAATGAATAATTTTTTCAAATAAAAGTATTGTAGACACATAATTCTAAATTAAAGAAATACATATGTATCATTGTTTGTTGTAGCTACTAATTTATTTAATTTAATAAGAGTAAAATAAAGTGAAAAACTTAATTATGTCAAATTTGATTGAGATGAGGTTCGATCTAAGACCTTTCTTATAGGAATTAATGTGTTAGTTAAAAGTTAACGGAATATTAACAGAGAAGAGAATATTTAACGGAAAACTTAACGGAAAATCATAAAAGTAAGGTTAAATTAGGTAATCTCTATGAATAATATTAATCTGAATTATCTTAGCCATCTATTTGATTAAATAATTCATCTGAATCATCCATTTGATTACCGCCATTTTTTTTACCCATTTTAGGCCTAACTCTCTTTGGCTCTTATTAGTATAGTAGATATATATATATATATATATATATATATATATATATATATATATATATATATATATATATATATATAGAAAAAAAAAAGAATGTGAGATTTCAAACGTACTTTTTTGTTCATTTAATTTGTTGTCACATTCATAAAATTAATCTCATTTTTCATTCTCATTTTTCATTTCTTAGATTAGATGAGATTTTCTAAATTTGATAATTACTTAAAAACTTTCATTGAGCAAAATGCTCACAAGCTATTTAATTTGTGTGCTTTTTTTTTTTTTTTATTTATTAGAGATCTAATTTATCCATGTTCTAAATACAACTATACAATGTTTATCGTACTATTAAGATTAATTTGAGCAAATTTTGATCAAATTAAAATACTCATAGAATCATAAAACCAACATGCCTAGCCTTTTAGTTTTCAACATTTTCAATGATAAGGTTGTCATCTAGGAACACATTTTTTCATACCGTACTTGGAAATAATGTTAACATACTCAATGAAGATTCAATCATATAAAATGTGAATTCAAACATAATCTCCAATTTCACTTGATGGAAACCATCTCTCCAAGAATATATAAAACTTGAAAGTGAAGCTAGCAATAAATATAATAATTTAGATTAACCTTAACAATCATGGACCACTTGTTCAAAAAGCAAATGATTTGAACATGATCACAAAATGGAAAGGAAGATGATAAAGTTTGGATGGTTGAGTGGTCTTCTTGCATATATGGTTAGCTTTTCAAACTATTATGATGAAACAAGTTTGATTATTGTCAATATATTTTTGATCGATCTCGTTATACATAATCTTTTTAGTGTAATTTAGTTCTCTTGTGTAATTTACAAGTTATTATACAATAATCAAATTTATTCAGTGTGCACCCTTAAATAATGATCATGATCGAGTTTTTATCGTCACAAAAAAGAAAAAGTGCAACTTAACTTGAAAATAACATATATCGAAGTCTTCAACCACTTCCATATGATGTTGTATACATGAGTGGTGGTTGCTGGTTGGGTGGTGGGTGAGGTGAGAGAAGATGAGGGATTCCACTTTAGAAGAGTACACAGAGATATATTTTTCATCATTTCAATCATGCAGTTTTTGTACTTTGTCTTCTCATGGAATGATTGATCATGTCTTGAACCTTTTTGCTTAAATAAATTATAATCTTATAGGCAAAGTAGTGGTTAGATGAATTCAGTCAAGTTCATCAGACAATTGATTTGGTGACTGTACAGTTTTAAGTTGGAGATGACTTGATAATCACAATGTTCAAAGTTTAAATCCCTGTTAGAGTTATATATTGACAGTTTTTTGTTTGAATTAGTGATCTATGGACAATTTTATTAAACTGATTTACCTTGCTGTAATACTTTACCAACTAGCTAGAATCAGAAAGCGAGCGGGCTTCATCCAGGGTACATTCTCGCACTTTCGAGTTTGTTGTTGTGCTCAATACTGTTGATTAAGATTGTGTTTATATCTAATACTATCCACATCAGTTTGGATCAATACCATGAAGAATTCTAGTAATTATTCTACAAGCTAAGGTCTAATGTGGCATGGACGCATGGTCACTTTTTTATATTTATCTTAAAGTTCTCTTTAATGGAGTATGTATAAATCACCATCAGAGTTTTTAAAGCGTGAGGTTTCTCTCCCAACAATGATAAGATCATTAAAATATATAAAGTGTACTATCATTCACAACTGTACTGCAACTCCTTGTTTGCTAATTCTGCAAAATATCTTTTTCTGATCTTCTTAGTCCTCACAAAAACTGGTCCACTGCACCCAATAATAATAATAATAATAACAATAAAAAAAAATCCCCAGAGACCTACACAACTAAACTTATTACTTTATTTAATAATTAGGTCACTGAACTTTAAAAAGTGTGCAATTAAACTATCAAATAAATAAAATATATATAGTTTAGACATTTTTCAAATAAGCATAATGAACTTATTATATACAATCTTGCATTGATTTACAGGTCAACAATTCAAGGGGAAAAAGCACTTTTGGTCCCTCAATTAGTATCACATTTGAAATGTTATCCCTATCTTTCAATTTGAACAAATTTGGTCCCTCAATTATTGAGACGGTTGTCAATTTAGTCCTTCTGTTAGATTATCTAATTAACACCGTTTATACCATGGGCAAAGTTGGAATTTCACATTGGAAAATGCACTTTTGGTCCCTCACCATCCAAGATTGATCTTTCTGAAGAATATTAAGCCAAAGGGAGTATATGATTATCTACGAGTTGACTTGCATGCCTAATTGCTAAAATTCACAACAAAACATATTATACGGAGTATATAATTCTCTACGAGTTGACTTGCATGCCAAATACAATGAACATGTAATATGTTATACCTTCAGTTTCAATGAATGGTCATCATCATAATTCATACTACATTTCCATTTACCTGAAAGCCAAGCTCATTCTCAGGACATGCATTCCCATCCTTCGAGTCATCTCTACCATTACTGCATCTACTGCCATTGCCATTGCCAGACTTGGTGGCACCTTCAATGTTGGCATACGAGACAATAAGACCAATCTCGATTGCCTCCATGTATAACAACTTCACCAGATTCTTGAAGCGCCTTCGAAATGTAGGTATACGCGATACAGCTAACAATTCCCTGCAACCTGTGATAGCAAATGTTCCTTTTCAAGCCAAGTGCATTGTAAAATTAAGAGAAGCTTTGAATTTGGAGCTAACCTCCTAATTATCGCTTGTAACTAGGCTCGTTTGACATTGTCACCGGAGGGAAATCCAATCTCGTCCCAATCCTCTGGTCTGTCATTTTTGCAATGCATTAGCAGCTTTCTAAGGCGAATTTCTTCGTCTTCCTGCAATTGAAGTCGCTTTATTTGCTCCTTCATGATTAAAAGCGGTCCAACAAACCACTCGAATATTTTGTCCTTTGGCCAGTTGGTCTTTGTTAACTCCACCTCATCAACTAAAAGTTCAAACGAGCAAGAAATTACAAGTATGATTTTTCTAAAATAGTATTGGATTTGCCGTTCGAAAACAAAATGAGTACTGAAAAAAAGTACATACAGATCACCAAGCCAGCTGAGTTGGACTTCGCTGATTCAAGCAGGCACTGCAAAATGGACAAGGAGGGAGGTTTCACGACTAACTTGCATTCCCCCCCCCCCCCCCCCCCCCCCCGCAATGCAGCTCACGATGTCTTTGGCATTTATTAGACCTTCGTGAAGGAGAATTCTGCCATTCACTTCACAGGATTTGAAAAGCCTGATCAGTTCTAAGAAGAAGAAGAAAAAAAACATTTTCCGATCGTTAAACAGCACATGCTAGGACCTGCACTGGTGTGTATTGTTGTATAGCTTGCTTCAGTTTTCTGGACCCTTGCGAAGCCATCTTTGAACTTCTTGATTCTTCCCTATTTTTTTTAGGTTGACGGTAACGAGGTAGTTGAAGTAATTCAGATGGAAGTCTCATTATTGGACTTTGTTTCCCTTTGACTTAATATTCCTTCGAAAAATCAATCTTGGGATGGTGAGGGACCAAAAGTGCATTTTTCAATGTGAAATTCCAAATTTGCCCATGGTATAAACGGTGTTAATTGGATAATCTAAACAGAAGGACTAAATTGACAACCGTCTCAATAATTGAGGGACCAAATTTGTTCAAATTGAAAGATAGGGATAACATTTCAAATGTGATACTAATTGAGGGACCAAAAGTGCTTTTTTCCCACAATTCAATTAAGAGTTTCTGGTGGCCTACGTAAGAAAGAACTTACATTTCATCAAAGCACCATTATTTGGGGTAAAAAACCTCCAAAAATATAGCAACATTGCAATTCCTAAATCGTCACAATCTATCAGAGATTCAGAGGGGTGGCTGAGTGGTGGAACATGATTCTTATACAAAAAAGTCACGAATTCAATTCTGAACAACACATTCTCGAGCTATTACATGAGATTCCGAATGCACACACTATCAAGTTTCTCTCATCATCCATTAAAAAATATTTTTTAAAAAAAAGACTTCACTATCTAACTAATCTAGTATATATGTTTGTTTTATATGATATTTATTAATAACTTCCCAACATATGGAACATTTATCACTTTATTCTATATATTCCATGCCAGAACATAAAAGGTGAGCTTTAATTTATGAAAGCCCTAATACATAATGCATCATATCCTGGATATATTTTGCAGAAAATTATCCATCATTGTCACAGTATTCCTTGTGCTCCTTCAAGCTAATTTCTTATTATTTATTTATTGTTCAGTAAATCTATTTTCTTTGAAATCGGTGTAAAACATATAAAATTGCCATTAAATTTGTAATATTTATTGTAAACAGCGTTGGGGATTTGGGTACCAAGCCCATAACTTAGAGGCCCAACAAGGAAGTCCATCGAGAGGAATCTTCCAAGGTCATGGGCCTAGGCAAATTATACCATAGACCAGCATTGTAGATCCGGATCTAAAAATAACCTTCAAATTCTTTCCTGCACATCACACAATTACAAATACATAACATGATAACTACAAACACATAAAGTATTAATTGCAGATACAAAATTAACTGCAGACACATAACATGTTAATCGACAATTTATGTGTATGCAGTTAACATATTATGTACCTACAGTTAACAATTTATATGTTTGTAGTTATTATGTTATGTGTCTGTAATTACTATGTTATGTATTTTCATTTTTCAATTTGTTTACAAGTACCAAAACCGTTACCTACAAGTACAGAATGTGTGAACTGCAGACACATAATTTTGAACTATAGTTAACAATGTAAGATATACCATGGTACATGGTTAAACAATTGATCTGTCATGGTGATCAAGTAAGCCAATAGATAGCTTTACCGAGAATTGAATTTGAAACCTTAATTAATTATTGAGCCAAGTATATGACGAACTTGAGTATTGAGTTACCATCCACTTACCACTAGGTTGGTTTTACTTTCCTAATCCGTGTCATTATAATTAGTGTGTATGTGCTCAACCCTCAACACTAATATCTTGGGTATATTGCCCAACAAGCTAAGTATGTAGTATTACTATCGATGAGCTGTAAAGATTAAAGAGAGCGCATATATTCTTCTTGAGAAAATTTGTTAACTTTGGACCACATTTTCCTACCATTATCTGTATAGAATCTTTGGATAATTATATAATGAAGCAAAACTCACACATCATTTGGTGAACGTACCCAAAACACTTCTCTCTATCACGCACCCTGTGATGGCTGGAATCAGACCTTTTCTAGCATCTTCGACACCGGATTCCGGCGGGCGAGGTCGCATGCGATGGTTTTCCGGCGCCGGAGGTCAGCAAGGGGAAAATAATGCATGCATGGATGATGAGAAGAGACGAAAGTTAAGGGAGACTGAGAAGTGTGAGAGACTCATGCACTTAATCTGTTGGGGTCCCAAGTAGCTCATCAATTAATAATGCATGCTTTGAGATATATATATATATATATACATAGTATATGTGTATATATGTATATAATGGTGTTCTAACATGTGTAAGTATATATACTTATGGTTAAGGGAACTCTAAACACTTATATCCTAGACCACATACATGTATAACACGTCCTACAATGGAGCAGGAGAAAACTACATAAATCGTGATAGGATCACACTAATGTTGTCCTCCATCAGGAGCAGTCATAATCCACTAGGAGGTGATCGATCATTGTAGAGAGACCTAGTTGTAAATCCTCGAAATTGGCAATTGGCAGCCAATTGTCATCCCGACAGCACCCCGTAAAACTTGTACTTTTGTATGCTTGTAGAATAAAATATGATGTGGAATTTTAACATGTATAATAATTTAATTACTTGCATTTGAAGAAATTGAGAAGTTGTAACACAATATTGCAATAATCTTTGGCGCATGATCAACTTGGTGTTGTTTCTTCAATTTGGATGAGACAACATATGTTCAAAGCATTTCCTCATATCCAATATGGTTCTTCCAAGGAGGCCTTTTAGGATTGGTAATCTAATTTTTCCAAGGAATAAGAATATATATATAGGTACATGTTAAAGTCACAACACATACCCCAAGTAAAAAAGTACAGATTAATCTCATCCATCAATCAATTAATCAACATCTGAAAATTAAGATAAATAAAAAAAAATGCAGTGATATTTTCATAATTACAACAGTGTATTTTGAAATACTTAATATTGCAGGATAACTAATAATGCACACATGTTAGTGCAGTATTATAGATCCTGATTGTAGGGATGTACTTTCAAATGTTTTCAAATACACCATTGTAATTAATTAAAAAAATGTCATTGTGTTATACATCAAACTCATCACTTGATAATTGATATAATATAAAATAAAACTAAGATACCTTAGAGGAAATGACATTTTGACACAAGGAATAATTGTGTTTGTTTAAGATATTAGGAATATATTGTTAACAAAAAAAACAAAAACAAAAAAGATATAACGAATGTAAGTGCCTTTGTTCACATCTTTACAAAATTTCATGCTTTCTAACCCAACCAATTGTAAAGAGTGTATTTGATTTAAATTTTTTTCCAAAATCTATATAACTCAACCCAATTAGTCCAAGCATCCAAGCATGCCCACATTTTTAACTTAACTGGTTCAAGATTGTTGTGGGTATATCTTATTCAAAATTTCTTAAAAATTCATACAATCTAACCCATTGAGTAATAAAAAAAATATGATCGGTCAATCCAAATGAGCTAAGCTTGTCAATCACACTTTTCTTTATATTTTATACCACTTGTCATGTTTTGATTGATTAATTAATACAAATGGATGTACTCATTTCTTCAATCAATAAAAATTAAACACTTAATTAAAATACTGCATGTCATTCTCTTTGTCAACTATAGCATTCTTCCTCTTAAAAACGCAAATATTAGATAGTGATAATAAATTTTCCTTGTCATAAAATATTTCAATCATGAATATCTATCATTCCATCCTTCCGAAACCTAACTAAAATAACAATTTTTAGACAACAAAGATTCAATTAAAAGAAACGAACGAATAGGAAAAACTAAAAATAGAATCTAACAGTACCCAACATCCTCGAACAACAAAATTCTTTAACAGTCAGATTGATTCATTACATAGGACCGAATCGCGGCGGCGCAGAATTTCCAATTGGGTGGTTATGGTTGGGGGACGGCCCAGACGGCGGCACTAATTCTCCCTTCGGCAACATCGTACCATAAGGAGATCTCCGACGATTCTCCGGCGACAACGCCACCGTCATCCTCCCGCCGTTTGCCAGCCGACCAAACAACCCAAAACCGAGCAGCAAAAGAAGGAGAAGCTTCGAAACATTAACTTGTTGCAAAGACATTTTTACGAACAAGAAATGAAGAAGCTTCAATGGGGTATGTTCTCTTTGTTTGAGAATGAGAAAATCATCATCGTAAAGGAAGGTGTTTTATAGTGCAATTTGGAATTTTGGATACAACACCAACACTTCGAATTCTTAAAAAAAAAAAAAAAAAAAAAAAAAAAAAAAAAAGCAAAATTTAAATGGGTGTGTTCAAATTAATGCTTCTTCTTTAAAAAAAAAAAATGTAAATGCACGCATGCCAAGAAGCCACCATAATAACATGTATGATTCACGAGGAAGTGATAATAAAGTTAAATGATAATGTATTTCCAAGAAGGAAGCTTTCTCCAATGTATTGATTTTATTGGTGGTAAAACACAAAAACGGAATAGAAATTATGGCATGCACAATTATATATATATATTTACATGTCATGTAAACAAGGAACAAAAAAAAAAAATAGGGATCATATATAGAGAATAATAATGGTATGGGTCTAGATCAGGGTACTTACATACACCTGAAATTAGACATGACAATTTGCATCACGATCAATTAACACAACACAAAAATCAAATACAAAAATAAGGAATTAGTGTTTAGTTTTACCGTATTCTGTGTCATTAACAGGTTAACCTAATAATCCGTTAAAATTTACGTCTTAACATGTCATTAATTGATACCTTTCAAATTTGCGTCAAAATAACAACTCTTAGCTTTCAAGGTGCCTGGTCATAATATCACACGCTGTGAGTCCCACCGTGAACTTTCTACATAGCTTGCAGGTTTCAGAGGTCATTATGACACCTCGTCAAGAGGCCGATGTAATTTGAAGATTAATTCATATTGTAATCAACTCCAATCTCAATTTCTAAATTTCATCTTGCATAATTCTTAATCAAAGCTAAATCTTTCTTGTTACTTTCTTTGCATTTTATTGCTTTCAATTGTTCTTGTAAATGCTTTTTTTTTTTTTAATTTCAATTCATGCTTTGCTAGATTCAATTAGGGATTAGATCAAGTCATCTTTTGTGATTAATGCTATGTGATTGAATTGTGCTATGAGCTACTGTAATAACTCGGGGATGGCTTTAGTTTAATTGTGAGCTTGGTGGTTTGTATTGACTCTTGCATATATGGTTGTAGCTAAATTATGCAAGAGATATATATACATAGATGATGTGTTGTCACTATGAGAATAGAGAAACACCATAGCCACACCTCTCACTAATCCAACTAACTCTCCTTTGAGAAAAGGAAGTTGAAAAGAGACATAAACAACTCATGTTTGATGAATTGCTTAAATTGGCTTAAGTCACTCTGAGATCGAGTGGGATTGAATTCCAAATGAGAGTACAATGTCTATGACAGTTACATTGACATTTAGTAGTGTATGTCTCTCTACTTCCCTTGTTAAGGCATATTACATACATGAGCTTTTACCATTAATGATACATATAACATATATTAAAAAGCTGGTCTTAGGACGTGTTTGGTTGACGAGTTTTGATATAAGGTATAGGTATCAAAGTGATTGTTATTATTTGGTTGACAGTTTTTTAGAATACTACTATGGGTTTGGAATACCCCATTAATTGGAAAACTCATACCCTTGTTAAATAAGGGTTTCATTTCTCTTCCTCCTTCCCCAACTATTAATAATCATTCAAATTTCACCCTACTACCAAACATGTAAAATACTTTCACCAAAACACATTACACTTACCAAGTATTTGATACCCATACCGATTCCGATTCCCATGTGCAAACCAAACACACCCTTAGTTTTACTATTGCTTGTGACGGTAAGTATTGTTATCGATATGCATTTCGTATTATTGATCTGAGTATAATGAGCAGTACAATGAGTAAGTAATAACAATAGTTCTAGTACAATAGTGTTTTAGGACAGTGGTGTTGTCTGTCAGAAACCAAGTCCCCTTCTCCTCTACAACATGGCTCTTCTTATACTTGAGATACAACGACTCTTTGTGACTTGTAACGGTTGTTCAATGATGGTAAGCCTTCAATGACTATATGTCACTATAACCACATTCTCACCATTATCTACTTACATATTTGTTCATTATTATGATTACATTCATTATCATCTTCTATCTTTTCTACTTGCATTACTTATTTAAACATAACTTATTTGCTTATGCTTAAAATTATACATCATTCAAATTATCAAAATTAAAAATTGAAATATATACCATGTTTTATATTTTGGTTGAACTCAATTGATTATTCGTTCAAATATTTTTAATTATGTTATATCGTATACAAGTTTGGTCCAGATATCGGATATCAAAATTTCACATATATTACTATATTAGAATTCAAAATAAAAATTATATATTATATACATGTCATTCAAATGAATATATCCAAACATATTTTAAATATTAGCTAAAAAATATTAGTATTATATAAACTAAATTTTATGTGAACTTAATATGTTATTGATTCGGATATATTTTTATTTATGTTATATACAAATATAAAATTGGTACGGATATAAAATGTAAATTTTTTTCATATATTGAACTTAAAGTAAAGATTATATTTATTCTATTTAAATATAAGGTCTAAAAATCATTCGAAATTAAACTTATTGTTAATTTTATAACGTTAATCTAAAAAAATAAATTTGAAAAAATAAATTTTAGTAAACAAGTTTTCTAAACAGAAACAGAGAATAGAGAATGGAAAACAGAGAATGAAAACTGAAAAATTAAAAAACTGAAAACAGAAAACAGTTTTCTGTTAGTAGACCCTTAACTTCTACCAAGCCCATGCTCTTATATTTATTTATTTATTTTATATTAATTAGTTTATTGTTAATTGTATCCATTAAATTTTAATTATATAGAAATATACGAAATGAAAAGGATAAAAATGGATTTTTTAGTACGATAAAAATGAATTTGAATTTCAAAAAAGAAAAAGAAGTCAATAATTTTCAAGATCTGTATATTAATAAGTTTGGTAAAATTTTTAAAGAAATATTTACATTTGAAACTTTTGTACATATATAAGTATCTAATTTTACTATTCCACCTATAATAAAAATGATCTAGCCTATTTTATATATTTATTTATTCGATTGGCTAATAAAATTATACAAACTTTTCAAATTTAGTATAACTTTTAAACTTTTTTCAACCAATAAATGTTTTTATATATTTAGAAATTACTCCATAAATATAGAAATGCATTAAACATAAAGTAACTAAATATTAAAATTTCAAAGACACCCAAAAATGAATTAACGAAATTTAATTTGAATTTGAAACAATAAGTATTTTTCAACATTTGATGATATAAATGAGTTTATTCCAAATTTGTTTTTTTTTAACATTAGACTTTGATTTATCTAATATTTAATCGTCAAGTTTTGAAAATATTTCACTTAATTTTAGTTTGAAATGCCATTAAATACATTGGGGTGAGGCTCGAAGAAATTAATGCTAATAAAATATCATTATAGTTGTACATCTAAAATGAAATAAAAAAAATAAATTTAATCATCGTTTTGGTCCTCGATTATCGTAATTGCCAAATTGGGCATCGACTAATTAAATCGTCAATTATTGATTTCGTAACTGATTTGGTATTTTGTAATTATCAAATTGGTCCTCGATCAATTTGACGAAAGACCAAATTGATTATGAAATCAATAGTTGAGGATTTAATTTGTCAAAATTGATAGTAGCGGACCATCCAATTGGATAATTATGACATAGTCGATGAACCAAAACCGCCATTAATTCTAAAATCATATATAAATTAAATTATCTCTCCGGTAATTTAGCTACTTCAATTCTCCAATATGTCGTGGTTGTCAACGTTGTTGTTACTTGGATCATCACCAACAAATGTTGAACTATGGTTCATGTTTGCCTTGTTTAATATGGTTTGGGTAATTATCTTCTTTGTTTTAGTTTTTGGTGCTTGTGCCTGCCACCAGTGGATGTCCCGCCGGAGGACTATAGCTCCGGCGAACAAAGGCTTGAATAAACAGACTTTGGAGTCGCTGCCGGAGCTCAGTTTCACCGGTGAACATACCCAGAAATTCTCAGAGTGCCCCATTTGCCTAATGGAATATATGGCCGGAGACAAAATTCGAGTGGTATTGCCGTGTGGTCATGGCTTCCATGTAGGGTGCGTTGATATGTGGTTAGTTTCTCACTCCTCTTGTCCGTTTTGCCGGCGGCAAGTCATCGTTCCGGTCGAGAGCCAAGACTACAAAGAACTGCCGATATAGTAAAGTTGATTGTATCCATTTTTGTTAGTATTTTTATTTAACAAAATCAAATAGTAATCTTGTTAAATTGTTACTCCGTACTTTTTTTGTTTGTTATTGTTTTTGTTTTGTCAGATTCTGTTCGTTTATTAACCGAGCTCTAAATTTTGTTCGTTTATGTTCGTTTACCTTAACAAACGAACATAAACAAACGCTTACCAAGCTCGAACACGAGTAGTTTGTTGAAAACTCTATTGGCTAACGCCCCTATGCACAATGCGCGATAAAAAATGCCAGTGAATAAAAATAATTTTAAAATTATATAATCAAAATAAAAATAAAGCTATGTGATCTTATAACTATTATTAAAAAAAAAAAAAAAGATAACATGAACAATTAATAAATTATGTATACATACATACACACACATATATCTACTATACTAATAAGAGCCAAAGAGAGTTAGGCCTAAAATGGTAGAAAAAATGGCGGTAATCAAATGGATGGTTCAGATGAATTATTTAATCAAATAGATGGCTAAGATAATTCAGATTAATA
>CP025653.1:1104291-1160882 GCA_003576665.1 Ipomoea trifida | reverse complement strand
ATGAGTACAAACACTACTGGGAAACTCACAGGTATGCATGTGGACCCGATTTGCGGCTTCAATGGCTTGACCTACTGGTGGGGTTGTGTTGATGCGCATTGCAAAGGCGTGCAGGTGGACAAGTTAGGGTTTTGCGATGGAGTTTGGGTGTTGGGGAGGAAGAGGAACAGACTGATTGGCAAATCCGATGCCAAAACAGAGCAAAACAGGACCGATGATTGGCATCCATAGAGCCCGAGCGAAGCTGTTGAGGAGAGCTCCGACGAAGCGAGCGGGTCTGACGGCGTTGGGCAGTGGCCGGCGACTCCTCTTCTCCTTCCTTCTCTACCGGCAACGACTTCCTCCCCTGGTGCATCGGCGAGTTCCCTCCGACGAGTAGCAGCGACAACGGACCTAGTCCGACGGAGCAGCGGCGTAGACCGGCGAATCCCTCCTCCTCTTCCCTTTTCCAGTAGATTTATTATGTTAAGAAAGCTATGGTGAAGTACATATACTGATTAGCATGAGGAAGAAGAAGAATAGCAAGTGAAAGACCATTCTACCCTCTAACTTAACGCCCAACTAACTGAAGTTAAACGGAAGGACCATTGTTGGAACAAATTCAATAGTCAAGTGTCTTTTTCGTCCAAATTAAAAGACGAGGGTCAATTTTGGAAAATCAGCATAGTCAGGAGACCATTGCTGGAATTAACTCATTGATGTAAAATATGGGGCTTATTACGAATACGTACAAAGTACTAGTTCGAACCAGGCTTCAGCCCTTATGTAGTTTGCTTATTGGTTTAGGGAGTTGAACTCGGGATTAGGCGTGAGGCCGGTGGTTCCCGAGCCGAATAAGGTTATATAGATATTGCCAAAAGGTCCTCTCTACCGTGGCATCGCTAGGTGTTTATAGGTATTTATATGGGATTCAAGGGACACATGTCGAGGGAGCGACATCTGCGCCACATGTCTTCCATGCACTCAGGAGTCGAGTCAGCAAAGGAGGAAGTAACATGTCCAATAATATAACAATGAAGCTATTTACCTGTTGAGCTTAGTTCAGGTGCTATGTACTTGGACTCGAGACTTCGACCGGGGAGTAGGTCGCGACGGATCTCCGAAAGGTGGAAAGGGGCTCATTAAGCCATAGAATCACTAATTCAATAGATCGGGATCGGTTAAACGCCGCTCTCAAGTCGGATCAGGTCGGGAAATAACTCGAGTTTTAGGGCGACCTGTAACCAATAAGATCCTAGGTATGATGGACACCGTAGCCCGGTGTATATTCCCTATCAACCATAATACTACTTCATTTTTAAGTTTCGAACTTGAAATTTTATAGACAAATTTATTTCATTATTAGAAATAGTTTGTTTATTTCTTTTAATTAAGAGTGTAATTAGACTAAAGAGAAAGAAATGATATATTTAAAAGAATGGGTAGAGTATATTGACAAAATTTATAAATTCTTTTGTGAGGAAATCGGTTCTAATCATCACCTGAGGATGTACAAGAGGTAAACTCCGCTCATATATAATAGTCTACAAATTAAACGTAAGAGATAAATCGCACATTATGAGAATTATGTTCCACCTACTTGGCTACTAATTTTTGGGAGTAAGTTAAATCACATGCTAATCACACTGTGCTTATATTAGATGACACCCATGTGTCTCTTCTTGAGGGATGGTTATAGGATCGAACCTTGGTGATTGGGTATTGACCTTTTGGTCTGCAACAAATAGAGAAAGTATAAAGCATATACTTGTAATAGAGTTAATAATACGCGTACTAAAAAAAAGTATCACATCTTTTATTATTTTTTAACTAGTGTTTTACCCGTGCGATGCACGAACAAAATTATATTATTATGAATTTAAATAGAAAATTTTTAAAAAATATAAATATTTTAAAATGTACAATATAATAATATAGTTTTAATTTGTAATTAATTTTATATATTTGGTTAAGTATCATTTTCATAGCATATAAAATTTAAATTTAAATTTTGTATAATTAATATAGTCTCTAATAAATCATATACATATTTAGATAAATTTATAGAAAAAAAAATTACATAATTAATTTCATTTATGCCTAAGTGTATTTCATATATATTATAATTCAAAGAATATGAATAATAACTAAGAAAATTATATTTAAAAAGTGAAAATTTTAATTTTTGTATTAGTAAATTGAAATTCTAATTGGATGCATTTCCTTAATGATTGTATAATACGTTGTATATGCAAATAATATTTATTAATATGTATATAGGCAAATTCTATAATATATATCTAAATTCGAATCAAATGAAATTATTTTAATTTTAATTTTTTAATTGAAATTCAAAACAAATAAAAAAATTAAAAATATATATAATATTAAAATATTAAATTAAATATATTATTTCAATTATATGTAAAAAAAATTTTTGGTAAATTTGGTAGAATTGTATATACCAAATTTTAATATGTAGTAAATAGGTTGATTGGTGTTAATTAAGCTGATTAGCATGTAGTATTTATTTTTATATAATAGCTATAGTAATACAGAAAGTATGTAGATTTATATGGAATGACGTGTATTAGTTTAGACAATGAATAAAGTAAATTATGAAAATTACGGTATGATAATAATATATTTAGTATAATATAATAGAAGCATTTGGTCTGCAACAAATAGAGAAAGTATAAAGCATATACTTGTAATAGAGTTAATAATATGTACTAAAAAAAAGTATCACATCTTTTATTATTTTTTAATTGTATATTGTTACAAGTAGGTACATATAAAAGTAGTGGCTCTATGTATAATTGTATAAATAAAGTGATACCTTATTTTATTCAATAGATATTTTTAAAATTGAATTAATCATTAAACACAATGTTTGAAAATTTAAAATCAATAATCAAATTTGAAAGTTTATGGGCTACATGTGAATTGGTTAATCGGACTTCGCATTATAAAAAATGAATCTATTTAAATTTAATATTTTATACTCCGTATTAATTAGTCTCTCTATTTATAACTATTAAAAATCACTCTCTATTTTATTTTGTATATCAAGTTTAATTAATAAAAAATGATTAAAATGTAGTATTTTACAGTAATTAATTTTAATGTTAAATGAATGAGCATATTTAGAAACTTAATTAGAATTTCATGAAACATAAAATAAGTAATTATAAAATTTATAAAGAAATATCTAAAATTGAAAGAATAAAAAATATTCTGAATTTAAAATAATAAATAAATTTTCAAAATCGTTATATTAATAAGTTCTTTTAAATTTAAAATGGCAATTTTCTAAAAGTCAATTAAGTAGGTAGCTCGACAAAATATCCACATTTGAAACTTCCATAAATTTTTATTCAATTTTACTATTTTATGGAGAAAATTTTTAATCTATCATATATGGCAGATTTTTTAAAATTGGTATGAAATTTCTAAATTTAAAATTTTATATAAATTAGAAAGGTATTAAACATAAAGTAACAAAATATAAAAATTTAAAGGAATATCCAAAAACGAATGAATAAAAATAATTTGAATTTGGAACAATAATTTGTGTTTTTTCAAAATCCCTCTAAAATTAATAGTATAAATTAAAGCTGAAGAAGTTTCAGTAGGCATCATCCTCTTGCTGGTATTTAGAAGCCTTTCCGACATGTTTTCATCAACATTAGATACATCAAAAATTAAAACAATCAAACTACCGATCTTGTTCGGTTTGATTGTTGTATGGGCAATTGTCATATACGTTTTATTCACTGTTTTTTATGCTTTTTATGAGTGGTTGTTTCGCCGACTAGCTACTCCGGCAATCAAAGGTTTGAGTAAGAAGACTATAAAGTCATTGCCGGAGCTTAGTTTCGCAGGTGAACAAAACAAGAGATTCTCATTATGCGCTATTTGTCTGACGGAATATGTGGTCGGAGACAAAATTCGAGTGCTACCACCATGCAACCATGGCTTTCATGTGCGGTGTGTTGATATGTGGCTACTTTCTCACTCCTCTTGTCCAATTTGCCGGCAAGTCATTGTTCCAACCGGGAGTCAAGGCTACGTAGAGTTGCCGATATAGTAGCTCGTATATGCAACTCATCAGTTGGTCGAAGTTTGGAAAGAAAGATCAAGGAATATCGAGGTCACAGTGCGACAGTAATTAGGTCTAACCTGTGTTCAGCTAAGTTACCATAATTTACATATTTCCAAATGCTCTGTCAGGATGTTGGGATTCAACCTTTTGAGAATACTAGATTTGATTATATCTTGTTTTCTTTTGTTACTATTTTAAAATAGTTATGAACAATTCGTTATATAAGTGTTTACTACGTACATGCTTTATATTTAGGTATTTCTATTACTCTATTTGGAGTCATCAAATTGTATAAGAGTGATTTATTTAAAAAGCTTTTAACATAAATTACTTTATTTATAAGTTTTAAATATAAATAGACAGAGTTAATTAATACCCAATTTCGTCCATTGACTATTAGGATTTCACAACCTCTTTGGTTCTCGACTAATAAAGTTGCTCAATTTAGTTACCAACTATGTAACTTTTACATTAAATGGTTCATCGACTATTAGGATTTCACCACTTTAGTCTTCGACTACCAAAGTTGCTCAATTTAGTCCCCAACTATGCAAATATTGACCTAAAATGTAAGTTTACTATGGATTTGGAGAACTTTTTGGAGGGTCCCTCGATGACCAAAGTGATTAAATCTTAATAGTTGAAGACCAAAGTGGAGAAACCCTAATAGTTGAGGGATGATTTTAGGTAAAAATTGCATACTTATGGACTAAATTGAGCAACTTTGGTAGTCGAAGGCCAAAGTGGTGAAATCCTAATAGTCGATGGACCATTTTAATTAGGTGAAAATTGCATAGTTGGGGACGAAATTAAATTTAGAAGTCAAAGATCAAAGTGGTGAAATCCTAGTAGTTAAGGACCAAATTGGGTATTAACTCTAAATAGACGGTATGGAAAAATAAATTTGTTTCACTCAAAATATTTATTTATTCTTTTTGAAAGGGTAAATAAATTATTAAATTAAATTAAAGAGAAAATCCATATGCAAGCTCCCATATACTTATATACCTCAAACTTCTTTTTAATTTTTACTACACAAACTGAACTTCCTATACTTTATATTTATTCATACTCAATTATGTATCGAAAAGGTCTTTATGCTAATATGATTTTGTTTAATTTAATCAAATTCAATTTGAATTTTAAAATTAAGAGTAAATACTAATGTTGTTAATTTTAAAGGTTAACTATGTTAATGTATATATTAATATAACACTATCATATATCAATGGTTTGTGTTTGCATTAAAAAAATAAAAATAAAAACCTTATGCTTCTTTTATCTCAAGGGAAATGCTGGCTATGGGGTTCGAACCCATGCGCACTTTTGTGCAGAAGATCTTAAGTCTTCCCCCTTAACCTCTCGGGCAAACCAGCGATGACATATAGGTTGTGTTAGTTAATTTATAAAATTTAAAAAGTTGTTTCCGCTAATGAGATGGGCACTAGAGTTCAATGCGTTCCGTAACAGTTCTTTTTAGAGGTCCGCCCCATCTAAAAAAAGGACGGGGTGGGTTTTGATTTTTATGGCACGCAAAATTGGCAGGCCAACAATGACCCACCTAGTATGTGTATGTTACTAATATTAGTGTGTGTGCGTGTGTGTGTATACGGAGTATGTACATATATATATGTGTGTGTATATATATATATATATATATATATATATATAGACACACACACACATATCTTCTTCTCCAAATCCTAACTCATTTTCCCTAACAAAATTAATCAGTATAGAAGAAAACTCATCACCAATATGAGAGAAGCAATTTTAATTATTAACATACAAAACAAGGGAAAAATCTGAGTGGCCATTTCTATCATTTCTCAATTCTATATGAATATTGTAATACATTCCTGCAAGCGTGCTTGAAAACAAAAAATCCAAAATAAAAAATACACCAAGGCAGTACAAAGAGCAAAGTAGCCAAATTAAAAGATCAAAGCAAATTTACAAAAAAAAAAAAAAAAAAAAAAAAAAACAAACAAACAAACAAACAAATTGCTCAGAATTACTTCCCCTTCTATTTATACATATTTTAAACCTACAGCCCTACAAGAACTAAGAATCTTTATAAATAATAAGGCATAATCCTAGACAACCTCATATTGGAGTCCTTGTTACATTATAAATAATAAGTCATAATCCTACTTATATTATAAATACTGATTCGAATCCTTACCGAACTCTTCGGTAGGTAGCTCCACAAAATATCCATATTTAAAACTTTGATAAATATTTATTCAATTTTACTATTTAAGAAAAATTTTAATCTATCATATATGGCAGATTTTTTTAAAATTGGTATGAAATTTCAAAATATAAAATTTTATGTAAATTAGAAAGGTATTAAACATAAAGTAACAAAATATAAAAATTTAAAGGAATACCCAAAAACGAATGATTAAAAACAATTTGAATTTGAAACAATATAATAATTTGTGTGTTTTCAAAATCCCTCTAAAATTATTAATATAAATTAAAGCTAAAGAAGTTTCAGTTGGCATCAACCTCTTGCTGCCTTGCTGGTATTTAGCAGCCTTTCCGACATGTTGTTACCAACATTAGATCCATCAAAAATTAACATAAAGCTACCGATCTTGTTCGCTTTGATGGTTGTATGGGCAATTTTCATCTACCCTTTATTCGTTGCTTTTTATGCTTTTTATGAGTGGTTGTTTCGCCGGATAGTTAATCCGGCAATCCGAAGTTTGAGTAAAAAGACTATAAAGTCATTGCCGGAGTTTAATTTCACAGGTGAACAAAACAAGAAATTCTCCTTATGCGCTATTTGTCTAACGGAATATGTGGTCGGAGACAAAATCCGATTGCTACCACCATGCAACCATGATTTCCATGTGAGGTGTGTTGATAAGTGGCTACTTTCTCACTCCTCTTGTCCAATTTGCCGGCAAGTCATTGTTCCGATCGACCAGGAGTCAAGGCTACAAAGACTTGCCGATATAGTAACCCGCATGGGCAGCTCAATTGGAAAGAATGACTAAGGTTCGAGTCTCACCAGAGACAGTGTGGGAGTAATCAGGTCTAGCCTTTGTGTTTCTCACATACTCTATCGGAGTTGGAGATTCAACCTTTAGAAATATTATATTTGATTATATCTTGTTTTCTTTTGTTAGTATTTTAAAATAGTTATGAACAATACCTTTGGGAATACTACATTTGATTTTATCTTGTTTCCTTTTATTAGTATTTGAAAATAGTTATGAGCAGTACAACATTGTTGATATATAAGTGTTTACTACATTCTTTATATTTACGTATCTCTATTACTCTATTTGGAGTCAAATTGTATAAGAGTGATTTATTTAAAAAGCTTTTAATATAAACTAGCATTTTCAACCGTGTGATGCACGGAATGGATTTACTATAATATTTTACAAAATTTTAGATCGATATATAATTATATAAATTATAACATCAAATATTATATAGTGCAGTTGAAAAGATGGTTTGGATTGATTATGTTTTATGACATTATCTTTGTTTGAATTCGACCAAATAATTGTTAAATTAATAGGCAATGTATAGATGTAAGCCTTCGGCGTTGAAACTTTGGTAATTTATATACGAGTGTTTAGGATTTGTATAACTTGGGCAAATGTGCTCTTCGAAAAAAAAATTATAATATCACCGGCTCGAATTACACATTATTGAAAACCTGTTTGTAGACACATTGGTAGAAATAACTAAATCTTATCTATCCTCGTCTAGAGCTAACACCTTCAGGCCATTAGGATTGGTGACTCAGAAAAAAAGCCATGTACAATTGACCATGATTAAACACCAGACTTGTCTTACCATATTTTAATGTACAATTGTAGAACGAATAAAAATTGTATTATCATATTTTACAATATTATGCAAACCTTAATAATGTAGGAGTGTTTTGTTGTTTTTTATTAATAATATAGATTACAATTAATTACCATTATTACGATTTAGGGAATTATATGTACTGTATTATTACGGTTAGTAATTTTAATCTAGAATTGTATTACAAATAGGAAAATAGGAAAAGAATATATTGTATTAGAAATTGTATTATCATATTTTAATGTACAATTGTAGTATGAATTGTAATTATATTACTGTATTTTACAATATTACACAAACCTTAATAGTATAGGGGTGTTTTGGGCAGAAAGTTAAAATGAAGGATTTTGTTTTTATTAATAGTATAGATTATCTAATAAGTATTATGGTAATTAAAAAATTAATTGTACAGATATTAGTAAAATTGACTAATAATTATTATGTCAATTAAACTAATAATTACACGGATATTAGTATAATTACAATTAAACATGGGTCCTCAAATTCTTTTAATAATAATTACAATTAATTACGATTATTACGTTGCATGGAAGTATATGTACTATATTATTACAATTAGTAATTTTAATCTAGAATTGTATTATAAATAGAAAAGTAGGAAAAATATATTGTATTACGCCTTGTCTTACCATATTTTAATATAATGTACATTTGTAGAACGAATATGAATTGTATTATCATATTTTACAATATTACGCAAACCTTAATAGTATAGAACTGTATTTTACAATATTACGCAAACCTTAATAGTATAGAAGTGTTTTGGCCGGAAAGTTAAAATTGAAGATTTTGTTTTTATTAATAGTATAGATATAGATAGGTAGTATAGATTACAATTAATTACGATTTAGGAATTATATATACTGTATTATTACTATTAGTAATTTTAATCTAGAATTGTATTACAAATCGGAAACTAGGAAAAGAATATATTGTATTAGATCGAAATTGTATTATCATACTTTAAAGTCGACTGGAGATGGCGGCCAGTTTGGTCGCCATCTCCACTGCCTGGGGAGGCCTTCCTTCGGCAAAATGGGTTGTCGTCGGTGATGATTTTTGACTTCACTCGTCGGAATTTGGTCTGAGGTTCACCGGGTTTTGGCCGGAATTTTAATTGACCTGCAATTACAGGTCACAAATAGGTCAGGTTTAAAAAAAAAAAACAAACAGGTCAGGGGGTTTGATTGCTCCAAAATAACAAGTTTGAGCGCCTAATTGAAGCTTTTTGAAGTTGAAGGGCCTAATTGTACAAATCAGTATAGTTTGCAAGTCTATTTGACCCTTATCCCAAAAAAAAAAAAAAAAAAAAAAAAAAAAAAAAAAAAAAAAACCTTGTGTTTGTTCTCTCAGGAGGAAAATGGGGTTTAAACCCCCGTGCGCACTGTTGTGCAAAAGATCTTAAGTCTTCCCCCTTAACCTCTCGGGAAAACTAGCAATCATTTATAAATTGTGTTTGTTAAATTGTAAACTTTAAAAAGTTGTTTTCGCTAATGAGATGGGCACTAGAGTTCAATGCGTTCCGTAACAATTCTTTTTAGAGACATTAAAATGAACTTAGCATGTCGGACTAGTCCGTCCAACCTTTAAAAAAAAAAAAAAAAAAGAGGACGGGTTGGGCTTTGATTTTTACGGCACGCAAAATTGGTAGGCCAGCAATGACCCACCTAGTATGTGTAGGCAAATTATGTTGTGGATCCGGGTTCACCTTACAAGGTGAACCTAAGTCTATGTTCACAAATTTAGAACTGTATGTTCACAATTTTATATCTTAATATACAAAATTACATTACTCAATATTCACAATTTTTGAACCCTATATTCACAATTTTGTTATATAGATTCAAAAATTATGTTATACTATTGAATATAGAGCTTTGATATTGTTGAACATAGAGTTATGAAATTGTGAATATAGAGTTACAAAATTATTAACATCGAGTTATGAAATTGTGAATGTAGAACTATGAAATTGTGAACATGAAATTATGAAACTATGAACATGGAGTTATGAAACTGTGAACATGGAGTCATGAAATTGTGAACATGGACCTGGGTCCACCACATGGTATGTGTATGTTACTAATATTTGTGTGTGTGTGTGTATGCACGCACATATATCTTCTTCTCTAAACCCTAACTCATTTTCCCTAACAAAATTCATCAATATAGAAGAAAACTCATCACCAATCTGAGAGAAGTTGCTTCACTTTCTCATATGCCACGAAACAATGCCAATGATTGGTACAACTTTGAAATATTTTGGAATAATTCCTCTGTATAAACCGTGAATCCCTTCTAAGCGGATTATATATGTGTCTAAATGTACCAAAGAGACTAGTCATTTAAACAAGAGCTCGACCACCTATCCCTTCTAACTACATTTGTCTCCTCACAAGATCTAAAGGGAAAGTCATTGAAAAATGACACAAACCAGGAAAAATGACACAATGAAAGATTTGAATCCATGCTTTCATGGTTTATATCATGCATTGGACATTCAAAATTTTGTTGAAAATGAAGATCATTAAGAGGGAATTTATAGTCCATTATTGTATATATCTAAACAAATTAATCTAAAAATGAACTATTTTTCTCTACCTTTTATTTGTTTAACTTCACTTCCTATAAAATGGTTTTAGTTTGAGTCTCTGTTAACCTAAGTAGTATTGATAGATATCTGGAGATGTTAGAATTCGTTCTGATATGCATGAGTGTAAAGCTGAAATGAATCGAGAGGCAGATTCTTATATTGCACTGCCAAAAATTAAAGAATAAAAATATTTTGAATCTAAAAAAATAAATATTTTTGTCAAAAGCCCTCTGATCTATAAAATTGTTATTTGCTAAAGTCAAGTTAGCTGAAGGATTTCCGATTGGCATTATCCTCTCTCCAGTTCATCACATTTTCAATATTAAGACAATATACTTGAATTTTTCTGTGTTCACAGGTGTATTTTTATTGATTTGCAATTTTATTGTGTCAAAAGAAAAATGAACCAAGCAAGAGTAAGAACTGAAGTGAAGAATTATTTCTTAAAATATAATAAAACCATGGAGTCAAAAACCATCCAAACTCTGATGTACATGCATACTCACTGAAATAATGGACCTTATATGTATCTCTCACAATTTACTGTCAATTTTCTGCAACTGGGATTATCTCATTTCGACTGCAACTCAATAGGTAAACTTTACATTCCATCTACCTGCAAGGTCGGCATTTAATGTCCAGTTGTTTTCTCTAATCTGCACATATGGAACCTGATACCGCAACAAAAGGGATAAAAGCAGGAATGGAGTCAAGATAGTCATTTCGCTTTTTCAAACTAAAGGTCTAGTATGCTTAAAAGAATTATGGTTATGGAATAGGTGGAAAATGCTCAGTAAACATCAGTCTAATCTAGATGGGAAAAGTGGGAAATTCTTGAATAGAGTGGAAAGTTTAGACCAAAAGTTATAATGTGATAGAAATGCCAAATGCATATTGATTTTACTAAAAGGAAAACTTGATGTAGTAGGCAAAGTGAATGGAAATGCAGTTTTCCACATATTAAGTCAACTTTCAGCATTTTCAAAAAAAAAAAAAAGTCAACTTTCAGCAGAGATACCATGGAAAAAAAAAGGTGCTAAAAGAGTGCTAAATAAGACCATCTCAAAGATTAACTGAAGATGATGTGGTGAAAATGTACCTTCTCAAAGGCTTCATAGCCAATTTTGATTCTTAGGTCTTGGTCTTTATTAAAGTTCAAGATGTCCCAAACAAACTCAGCTGCCCCACTTGATTTCCTCTGTCAAGGTTTGAGATTCAAAGATACAGGAAATAGGCAAAAAGAACCAGTTGAGTGAATATCAACACGTTTACTAGAGTACTAGACCTCTTTCATAGTAATCCATTCACACTATGCAAGCATTGACAAGATTACTACTCTATAAATACAATAATACCAACCAAGTGAACCAACACAGACTCTTAGTCTCTTACACATAAATTATATTTTCATTTAAGTACCAACCTGTTGAAATTCTTGATCTACATCACATCTCCCCTTGATTTGAAAGTTAGAGTGCCCATAACTGCTGACACGAAAATATTTTTTTCCACGTACAGTGTATCGAAGCTTCTCCTTCCGATCATATTGCAAACCAACACCAAGAGTTGAAGATATCTACAAAAATTTTCCAGTCATTGAACTTCAGTAAGCAGTAGCAAATAATTTATTAGTTATATTGTTCTAATTTGATTCTTCTTAATCTTTTTTCCCTTCAGCAGGATAGTCAGAAACCGTTACAGCTTTGTCCAGTTCACGAAAGATAAAAAGCAAGAATAGGAGCATATACATTTTGATAAAAGTGTCTTATCATTGCACTTAAGTGACTCGGAGCTCCGGTCTTTGTGTCTAGCTCCCCATGAAGCTGCCAATCATTTAGGAATCACACAGAAGAAGTAAATATCAGTAAGTTGGCACATACTAACTCTGCAAATGAATGTGACAATCAAATAACCTCAAGACCAACTGAAGTATACCCTTAAATAAGGTCTCACGTTAGAACCTAGTGAGTTGAGCAACAAGTTTGGGAAGAACTCCCATCAGAACGGGGTCTAATAGCATCGCAACACTAGATTAATCAAAGCCCAATATGACTATAGGGATTAGGATACCGGTGGCCATGGTACTGAATCTGGTTTTCACAGCATCATACCCTACTACAGTGGTTGATGCTCAAATTACCAAGACTCAATTCACATCTCAACATGAATTGATCACATGATATTCATTCAAGCAAAATTAAGCATCACCAAACCGATGCATTAATTCATCTATACTCAACGACAAGAATTGCATACATAAAAACATGTTAATCTCACTAAAAAGGACGCGAATAAGGAAATAAGTACACCAGAAAATAAATTTATTTTGATTCAATAGCAGTAGAAATTCATGGTTCCTGGAAGCAACAGAGTAAGAAACCAAGCAAATGTATCAAACACCTTAATCTCAATACAGAAATTCCACAAGAAAAAAGGCATGAGAATAAAAATTAAGAACAGTAGCAGTGACAGTACCTGCAAATGAGTGAAGGAGTCGAGAGGGAGTTTCTCCTTGGCATGAAGTTTCAGCGCCTTGGAATCTCCGTCGTACCTAAGCGAGGTCTCCATTTCTGCAGATAGTGAGCGGTTTTGCTCTTCTTGGGAGAGATGAAGGTGTAGATAAGCCCTAAAAATGGCGGATAGTAAGAGGGAAACAGTACGATAATACGCTCAGAAACTCCCTCCGGCCCCCTCTTCTCCCTGTCTCCTTCACTGGCACCGATAAAGCATGCTTACTATTTTTTTTTTTTGAAAAATATTTTATTATTTATAATTCAATTATCCTATTTATGAAAATATCACTTTGCCCGTGACTGAGCAAGTGGGTCGAATATGATTTTCGTAACAAAACATTACGTATAAAAATGTTCGATTATTACCTGTAGTCTTTGGTTGAGTTCGTTATCCGGGTAACCTCGAAAAAATCACTTTCACTGTTTTTTAATATTCGATATTGTAACCTTTTATTTAATTATCCTATGTAATGGAGCATTACGAACCTATTATAAAATAAATAAAAATGCATATGATGTACATTTAATTTAGTATTTATGTATATTAAAATTTAGATTTATGAACATATGGAACATAATATAGGATAATGTTACGGAGTATTAAATATGATGCACTAGTTTGACACATTGCTACACCCTTAAACCCTTTGCAAATAGCTGGCCTATAGGCCATGCCATTTTTTTTTAAAATTCAAATAAAGATATTAGAAATAAAAAATGTGTGAAAATATAATATTATTTTATTGACTCAGTAAAAAGTATTGTTAGAAGTATTATCCGTCTATTCCCATGAGTCTGTCTGTGTGTAGGCGAATCTGAACCATTGTATGCTTAAAACCAATGGCTAATCTGAACCATTGTATGCTTAAAACCAATGAATGCTTGAAACCAATGGCTTAAATTTTGCCAACTGTGAACTTCACTCACGCACAGTTGACAAAAATCTAGGATTTTAAACATTCAATGACCCAGATCTGTCCACACAGACTCATGGGAATAGGTGAACTCACTTTGAACAATGGCCTTTTTCTAATATCTATAGGAATGAGAGGTTTAAATATTAGATCCACAAAGACATGATTGATTTGCTCATTCAAAGAAAATTACCATAGGACTTTCTTCAGATTGAATGGTGGCTACTTTGGCATTGCAAGAAGAATTTCAATTAGCTGAAAAAGATGTCCAATGAGTTATGACATTATCTCTGGAATTCTAGTCTAATGTACACACTAATGGAGAGTGAAGGCAAATCTTTAGAAAACTAACACTGCAAATCTAAACTTTTCCTGTTTGAAGAGAGAAAAAAAAATAATGTATCTGACCAAGTTTCTAAGCCTTATTGGGGCTTGGAAGAAAACTGGTTTTGCTGGGAATCACTGGGAACAAAGACAGGGAGTTGACCTCCTCTCGGCGGTCTGCTTCGCTGTGAGCCAACAGAGCTTATACTGCCAGCTGTTGTCCCTCGTGTCACTCGCTCATTCAGCAAGGGGCCGCCAAAAAATATAGACTGACCTGTGTATGTTAGCTCTGTACCGGGATGTTGGGAGGAAGAAGCAGTACCTCTGGTGGCAGCACTCACGAAATGGCCAGCGTCGTGATCCCAAAAGATTGATGACGACCCCGAAGTCTCGGAAATGCCCGAGTTCTTCCACGATGGTAAAGGAGCTCCGCTCACATCAGTCGCTTGGGAGGACACGGGTGAAAGAGCTCGGGTAGAGGAATGCTGCCCGAGTGGAGATGGTGTGAGGTGAGGCGGGAGCGGGCTGCTGAAATTGCTGACACTGTGGCCGCATGATTCAATGTCGTCCCTGCTTGCGCGACTTGGCGGATAGGAGCTCTTGGAAGGGGATAATCTCGACGTCCCAGCTCTAGCATTGTTTTCATAATATCCCCGACTGCTAGTTGGACTGCTTTTCCCACTCATACCACTGGATAAAGTATCGCCATCGTAAGGATGAGGCCTCGAACTAATTGGGCGCAGCACGGAAGACGATGCTCTCGCCTTTGCACCTGCTCTGATCGCTTCACTGGAGTCTAACTTCGCCAGCTTCCACGCACTGATTTTCACTGGACGGTTTGAAGTCTTTTTATCCTTTTCTGCCTGTACCGTGTCTGGATCAACCGTCGATGGTACACGTCCTGGCTCAAGATGGGGGATAATCTCATCCTGTGTGTTTACAGGTTCAAGGCGTGTTAGTACAAACTACAAACGCAATGTCTCACAGTTCAATGACTATACAAGAAAATAATTTCTGATATAATTAAATTCAGTTTTGAGTTGAGTTAATCACTGTATATTAGAATGCAATTATCATAACAATCAAGAAAATAGCCGTATAAGAATGGTGCATCTTTCAAGCATTCATTTGGTTAGCGGGATTGCATAAGCCATAAGGGCGTACAAAGGAGGATGCTTCTTCGATCACATATCACATGACTTCAAGATTGAGTTCATCTTTGTAGACTGTATGGTCCGGCACTCAAACATTTGTTTCATATTAAAATGTAAAAATCACGACTGGTATTTGAGAAAAGGACCTTACTAGGTGACTATCGTTGAACTATAGAAGTAAAAAACAAAAGAAATGGGGGCAACCCCAGCCAATTTGGTCAGGCTATTAACTTGGTACAATTTGGTCAGGCTATTGACACTAACCACAAGGTTATAAGTTCCAACTCCCAACAGGAGAGCCTATTGGCCTTTTTGGTTTGAACCAATCAGCTATGGGTATCCTAGGCTGGTTTACTCCCTTGAGGTCCTTTGCCAGCTGGGGTCACAAGGCGGAATTTACCTCGTCACTCAAAAATAAATAAATAAATAAAAGAAATCGAGAAAACAAGCAGAACCTGATGATCCATGAAGATTCGTGGAGGAGTACACCAAGCACCTTTATAGGGTAAGCCCAGCCCAACCGAACTTCTTCCACTTATACCAGTCACCGCAGAACTTGTTGGTGATGAAGGCAAACTTTGCTGATCACCTCCATCTACTGACGGCCCAGGAGGTTCACTTTGGTTCCTAATAGCAACAACATACTCGTATGTTGTGATGCCCTGCAACAAAACCAAAATAACCGTTCAATGATCTCCTTGCGGTGTTTACACAGGTCCACCAATCTTTCAAATATAAACCAGACCCACACACAGAGGATAGAAAAACTTGCCTTCCGAATTAGAATAATGTGGAAAAAGAATAATTCAGCTAACGGCACAATTGCAAGAAATGAAACTGCCGTACACAATGCCTGAAATGCAACCCAGGAAAAAGACAGATACAGAGGTTAAAATTTGCAAGTTCCAAATTGAACTATAAAAGGGGAGACTAGCCAGTAGCCAGGAACTATTAGTTCTTTAAACGGCAAAGGTAAATAATAGAATATTTTGTAACTGCATACATCTCAAAATAAATTAAAACAAAACAAACAAAAGAGGCCGCTTTCAGTAGCTTTCTCATATATGATATCCATTATTGCTTGAATGCCACAATGATGCTATGCTACCAGTTAATGGTTCCACAGCTATGAGCTATTCATACATTTAATTTGAAAATCCGAAAAACTCCAATTGTTATACCATGGACCAGGGTTCATCTTGCATTGGTGCACCTAATTAAAAAAATTATGTGTCTGCAGTAAATATATTCTATACCTGCAGTTCACTGTTTATGTGCCTGTAAATAAATTAAAGGCACATAACATGTTAACTACAGACACATAAAATAGTAACCACACACACATAATTTGTTAACTGCAAATACAGAATATGTCAACTGCAGACATAATCTTAAGGTTATTTTGGACCAGGGTCCACAATGCAAGGTAAACCCTTGTCCATGGTATAATTGGCCAAAAAAACTCTGATTAGATGAAGCACATAAACAAAAGGGCAAAGCCCAAAGCACAATATTAAAAACAATGGTGTAGGCTGCATACCACTACTGTAGCAAAAGGGGGTAGGGAGAATCCATCTCCAAGCCTGTCCCTTATATGATTCTCTGTAGCCCTTCTATCAGTAAAACATCTAACAAGAACAGCAATGCCCACGCCAAATTCAAAAACAAGCTGACACACAAAGAAAAAGTGCAGGTCAGAGGATGGGGGATGAGGGGAGAAGAAATAAAGATGCATCATGCATGCATAAATATTAAAAGTAAAAAAACAAAATGCAAGTATCATTGTATTAAAAGCTTACCCAAAACAAGCTTGTTGCCATTAGGCATATAAATGTGAGATAATTTCTTCTTCCCACACAATTATTCAGCCACTGCATGAATTTTGACATGCAATTAGAACATTAGATATGACAATAACAATAGGAAAAAGAGCAGTATTTGGATGACTTGTGTTTCAAAAAATGAGTTACAGAAAGACATAGAGGAAAGCCCAAATTAGCTGGATATTATTTCTATAAACAATCTCCTGAAATGATAATAATTTGTTAAATTTTCCTGTGTTCCCTTTAGACATGAAACAACATATAAAAAGGAGAACCAAAAAGTTCATTATTTCAAATTCTAAATTGGAACTCACACGGCAGTGATGATCAAATCCATCAACACATTTGTCACAACTTCTGCAGTGTTTGCTGAATTTGCGAACCTACAAAGGAAGAGGATCATGTGATGCTCTTGACTACATTCAATATGAAAATGGAGTAGACTTTATAATTAAAGACCTTAGCAGAAAAAGTAAAATATACACTTGATGCAATCCAACAAAATAGAAAACAAAGGACCTCTTAGTAAAATGCATTGGGATGTCAAGTGAGATTATTTATTTTTATTAACTTGTGTTTTCCTTCCTTCTTTTTCATTATTCTTAGACGGGAAAAAGTAAGGGAGGGAGGTGACCTAGCCAAGTCAAAATAAAGCATTTGAAATCAGTTACGTCCACCCTGAATGCTTGAAAACTATTGTCAAGTAAAAGTAATCTATCTGAAATTTGCTACATATCCCCAATGCAAAAATGTCTAATGTATTGCAGAAAGTTCAATTAAATTGAAAACTATTCACTATTGTCAAGTAAAAGTAATCTATCTGAAATTTGCTACATATCCCCAAGGCAAAAATGTCTAATGTATTGCAGAAAGTTCAATTAAATTCCAATCCACAAAGATGGTATACCTCAGCATTGCACAATGTGCAGAACAAAGCTTCTTCATCTCCATTTTGTTGCTGCAAATGATCATCATCTTTGCGACAATCTTCCTTCACAATACAGCAACAAAGAAACCGTCCAAGTGTTGCACAGAACCCTGAATCATTTCTAGCATACCTTCCTCCATTTCTCAATTCTTCCTTGCTTGGGTCATCGTTACCAGACAAATCACCTAAACAGAAGAAAATACACAATTGAACTCAGAAAGCACCACAAAGGACTAACAAGCAGTAATTCAGACTCTCATCTTCACTGCGTCACAACATAGGTCTACTGCAACATTGCAATTCAGCAAATTGGTCTATTAGTTAAAAGTGCAGTCTACTGACACAGGCTATGTAGTCCAAGGATCCTAAAAGTTTATTCTGCTTCAAAGTCCCATGTCCCATGGAAGCTATTTATAGGATGCATAATCATTCCTTCTTCAAAATTGCAATAGGCACTATTGTATTATGTATTGTTTGCATCTATAACCAAATAAATTACACATCTCTATAAATTCGCATACTCAAAGTAAACTTTATCCTTTCTGGTGATGTGTGCATATGTTCAGAGAATAATGCTATATCCAAGCCACTAACCAGGCGTGCCCATCTCATCAGGTTCAATGAGAATCCCAGGATCAGCAGGATCAATGGCTGTACATCTTACATAGAGAACTAGTACAGAAAATGCCTGACATTGAAAGGTAAAAATGTCAAAGAAAGTAAAATGCAAATGTGAAATAGAAATTGAGCCAGGGTTACAAGAAAACCAGCGAGCATGATATTCACCAAGAAAGAATAGACACCAATTGCTATGTACTCGTAGATGTCCTTTCCAAGGAATGCAGCGAAAAACGCATAAAACGCCACCGATAGCAGGAAGTAAACTGTTATAGCAACAACCTGCAATGCTACAATGGTGAGAACCAACACACAGGAAGAATCTAACAGCAATGCTGGACATCCTTAAAGCAGAGGTAAGTCAATTAAATCGTTTGTAATTGTAGCATTATACTCTTCTTTTTAAACCGAGCACAGAACCTAGGTAGCAACAACTGTTTAATTCAGAGAATTCTTGTGCAGCTTTTATGACAACCAAAAAAAAACTGTCACACTCCTACAACATGGATGTCTGATCTTCAAAATCAGAACCTTTTAGAAGAAAGTGCTCCTTAAAAAAAAAACATTTTGATTGAAAAATGGCATCAATTATAAGAGTTAATTCAAAAATTAAAGAACATAAATGGTACCCAAATTTTTATTTTTTTTTAAAGTCAGAAACATCACATTCAATTGGTGCCAGAACAAAAAGGTGGGGAGCAACAATAGCATAATGTCAACGTCAAAAGCAACCTAAATCCAAAGGTACCCACAAATTAAAGGCAAAAAGAGTGCGAAAGAAGCTAACATTAAGAATTTTCCATATGAATCCCAGGGAAGATGAAAAACGCAAGAGAAATGAACCTGGAAGGAGTGAGCCGGGAGTTGCCAGCCATGACGGCGCGCCATGTCGAAAAACTAAGTCAAACCGAGTCAGCCAACACCATTTACACCTGCAACTGAATCGAAAGCTCTGCAGCGATCACTGGAGCCAGAGAGTGTGGTAGGGGGTGGGTACTGGGATTCTACTCCGGACCCAGATGTCCAAAACTCGAATTAAGATAACCCATTTGCTTGAAATCAGTTATGGGGGTTTCTGGAATTGGATTCTGGAATCTGGATTAGTAAGTTGTAAAAATGTTGAAGATGACGAAGACAAAGAAGATTATCCTTTTAACTTTCCTTCCCCTGCAATTTTTATACTGCTCGGAAAGTCGGAAACACTCAAAAAGGTAGACTGCGACGGCCGGCTGTCCCAACTCCTCATAGGTTTTTGTGCTTTTCCAGAAAGAGAAATTTAAACAATACCTATAAATAAATATTCCATTTTATTTATTTTCTTAGTTTAACTTTAAAATTTAAATTTGAGTAAATACCCAAAATGGTCCCTCGACTATAGCATAATTCACAAATTAGTCCTCAACTACTGATTGAATCCAATTAAGTCCTCAACTATTCAAATTTTACCTAATTTAGTCCTTCGTCAATTTCTCCGTCTAAAGCTCGTTAACTCAAAGGTTATATGGGTAATTTACCACGAGTCCGATCGATCACATTCCCTAAAGACCGCCGAGTCTGGAATTCGATGCGGCCAGTTAAGAGGGACTTAATCTCCTCTAGCTCAGACATTATAAGCAAGCAGGGGTGATTGCGAACATCATCACTGTTCAAAGACACAAGGCCGCCCTTGGTAAAAGCAGAAGGCTGTGAAGAAGAGGGTTGCGCCGAATAAACTGGAAGGGAAACGACCTGAGAAGAGGTGGGCCGCGGGGGAAGAGTGGTTAAAAGGACCTCGCAGGAAGTCGGGGAATAATCCTGAAGACGATCGTAAAGGTGGAATATCACCACTCGAGGGGATTTTCCTCGTCGGGGACTTCCATCCCCTCCTCGACTTTCGGCCGCCTCGACCTCCCCGGGTGACCTCGTAGAGTTGGCCGAAGACGCGTCTGTTCGGGTAGTTTCCACCATGTCGTCATAGTCCCGACTCCCGAGCAGAGGCATTCTGACTATCTGAATCCGACATCGTGAATTCCCTATAGGGTAAGAGAGTTCGGGTTTAGCTCAAGGGGCCCAACCACGAGTGGACTAAGCGCTAAAGGTTCGCACAAATACTAGAAAGCACGAACGCAAAATAAACGAACATCCGAGAAGTAAAGTAACTCATCCATCCTTAACCAAAGGTAGCAAAATTAGATAAGGATAAATTATATATTATCAAATTAAGCTATTCCTAAAAACTCATAAATAATCTAATAATAGGGTATCCATACTGAAAAAGTATATTATTGAGAAATTGTGAGCCCAACATGTTGTACACCATCACAATTAATTTTTTTTTTTTTTTTAAAACCTCCATGTTTTGTTCCCATGGACATAGGCACACTACTGGATGATAAGTGTTAATTCTTAGTATTTTTATGTGCATAATTGATATCAAACTCATATGATTTAATGCTAATTTGAAGCTAAGCATGTGTTTATTTGATTCATTTGTGTCATTTAGGTGATTTGGATGCATTGGCTGTAACATCATGTAAATTGAAGCTCAATTGGATGTGTTTTGAAGTCACCTTGACACATAGGCGTGTTTCGAGAATCATGATAGGTCAAGAAAGTGTAAAAGAGCTAGTTGGGAGTATCGTGACATGACTCAGGGATCCAAGAGAATAAATGAGATGAAGAAATTAAATATGCATTTTGAAGTGAAGAATATGGGTCATGCTGGCATTTACATCATGACTGTCAGCGTGATTGCATTCTCCTTTGCATTTTTCTTTGCCAGACGATGTCTCGATATTTTGAGCATATCTCGAGCTAGAAGTGTTCAAATGAGACGATTCAAGTGGCATTCGAACGGAAACTCAAAGGGCTACAACTTTCATGCAGATCATAAAGGCTAGTTCGGAAGTCTACAAGGTGAAAAACGGCCTAAAAATCAGAACTGTTGTGCAGAGTGGGTGGTCACGGTCGAGTTCACAGAACTAGACCGTGACCTTTGAAACCTGCGAATTATGCTAAAAAGTCACTGTGGAAGTCACACCGTGAAGTAGATCATGACCATGGGCCCAAAATCAGTTTTAACTTGCATTTTTGGCGCGATTTGAGGGTATAAATGGCCCTAGATAATTCTTTTTAGAGATGATTCATTTTTCACGCTCTCTCCAAGTTTTTTTTTTTTTGGAGATAAAACATCTCCAAACATTTCATTTTTGTAATCAAACAACATTTGAGGAATATTTGAAGATCAATTCAACTTGTAATCAATTCCAATTGCAATTTCTAGATTTAATATTGCATTGTTCTTCACTAAAGCTAAGTCTAGCTTTCTTGTATATTTTGCATTTTCGTTCTTCAAATTATGATTGCAATGTCTTTAATTTCAGTCCATGTTTAGCTAGATTCAATTAGAAATTAGATTAAGTCATCTTTTGTGATTGAATTGCGCTATGAACTAGTGTAATGACTTTGATGATAGCCCTAGTTGTGAGCTTGGAATTGGCGGTTTGTATTGGCTCTTTTATGATTGTGGCCAAATTATGCAAGAGGTGCTTGGAAAAAGTCTTGTCACTATGAGAATAGGGCAACACCATAACCACACCTCTCACTAATCTAACTCACCTTTGAGAAAAGGGAGTTGGAAGGAGACATGAATACCATATGTTTGATTGTTTGCTTCAATTGGCTTGAGTCACCATGAGAGTGGGTCTAAATTCCAGTTGAGAGCCCAATCTCCACGAGAGTGGCATTGGCATTTAGTAGTGTCTCTCTAGTTCCCTTGTCTGCATTACATGAGCTCTAACCACTATACCATCCACACTTAAGTGACCTATTCCAAGCCCTTTGTTTTACTATTGGTTGTTAATTACCTTAGTCAATTGCTTTATCATTGCACCTAGTTGTTACTTAATAGTTTGCAACTCACTCTCGAACTAACTTCCAAACACTCTACACTTTTGTGCTTAATCACCTACTATTCAACACTCTTCTGGTCCACTTCTTGAGACGATGCCCGGTACCACATAAATCATGTGTTCGATCTTCATTTTCCTTTATTATTGATTTCTTGATCTCATTTTTCTCAGCATATGAACTCACAAAAGCCAAATTATAATATCATGAACCGTGGGGCCATAAAACTAAACTTGCAAGTTGCAATACACTAAAATGAATTCATATTGTGTTATGGTTCATGTTAATTACAAGATGAATTTCGAGCCCGGGATACAAAAGGACTATTCCATAAATCATCTTATGTTTTTTTTTGAATACTATTGACCCTATTACATGTAGGGTCTGTCCATACACTTTTCTCAACCTACTGAAGCCCAACAAAGTCAGCATTGCCCCCACTGAGGCTCGAACCCATGACCTCCCACTTGGGAGAATCATTTCATGCCACTTGACCACAAGACCTTTGGCTAAATTATCTTATGTTGGTAAGTGGTAAGTGATTATATATATTGAGTAAACAATAAACAGTCTAGCTGTATGATTAAGTGATTATAATGAGTAATTAAATGTTTTCAAAAAAAATAATGAGTAATTAAATCATTATAAAGTTTAATTAGGAGATGACCTGATAAAAGTAAAGTAAATTATAAACATAAATATTGTAGCTAGATGTGTAAGTGACTATAATGAGCAATTGACTCATTAATTATAAGCTTTTAATTTCAACATGTCCGGTGGATAGTCTAATCTGCATTAGCCATGAGATTAAAGCAACAGCAGCACCATTATACTCCAACAGAAATCAACTCTATATATTAATGAATTAAAAGTTACTAAAATCCTATATCATCATCATCGTTTATATTGTTTCCAAAAGGCTTAATTCTCAAGGGGCTCCTGTCCCAACCCAACAAAACATCTGAAAGGATGTAAATCATGGTAACTCAGTTGAACACAAAGACTAGACATTTGTTTACTACGCATAAAGAACCCCATACTTTGAGAGGTTGCTCACACACTATCGTTGGTGAGATATATAACAATATTATACGGAATATTTTTTTTTTTTTTGAAAACAAAACAATATAACAATATTATACGGAATATTTGATAAAGTATATCTTACAATTTTTTTTTTCAAATATATTAGAGATATAACTTTGTCAATTACAAGATATATTAATAATAATTTTTTAAATTATTGTGATTGTTACCGTTGCAATTCCCTACTAAGGAGTTAAATGCAGTAAATAATCATTGTTTAATCATTGTGTAAATGATTAAATAATGGCAATTAATAACTCTCATTTACTCAAATAAAACGGTTACAATGTAGTGGTTATTGCACTTTTTTTTTAACATAAATGGTTATTGCACTTAATTACCTAGTTTGTAATGTCTAAAGTCTCCACTTGACTCTTTAAGCATGGAGTCTTGAAATGTTTTTTTTTTTTTTTAAATAAGTTTAAAATTAGTTTTTTTTTTTCAAAAAAAATAAATTATTTCCGATCCTTCAACTAAGATAACATTTTTACTTTTGATCCTCAACTATTTATTAAACAATTTGTGGTATTTCAACTGTTTTCAATCAATAATTAAAGTTTAATCTAAAATGTATACAATACTCTTACAAGAAAAATGGTACGCTTTGGCACATTTCAAACATTTTTTTAAATATCAAATTTGGTCAATTATTGTAAAAAGTCGAAGGGTCAAAAGTGACCAAATTGGTGGTTAAGAATCATATCAAAAGTAAAATGCAATAATCCTAAACCAAAAGTGACATTATCTCTTCAACAAACAATTTCGTTCAAACCTTTGTATCTGCTTCGCCTAGCAGCACGACACTTGTATTGCTCTCACACAATTTCATTATCACAGTTTAGGCTGCTCCTATTTCGCTCGCTGCTACTACAAGAATCGCTTTTGCTTTCTTTTCCTCTGTCTACTAAGATGTTTCAATTCGCCAGATTGTCTCTTGCTTGCCCATGGATTCAGCAGCAGTTCAAAAGGTTGCCATATTCGGAAATCTTCGGATCTATGCTTATTTTCAACTCCTCGAAGCATTTTGTCGATTACTACAACCTTCCTCGTCTCTAGGTGCCTATGTATCCACCGTAAGCCTTTCCTTGTTTGAACCTCGCCCTTCACTTTTAAGACTAGCATGTCATCCTAAGGTGCGTGCTACTAAATGGATGGATCTTATAAACGTCCATGAATGATAAAATTTTGACTTTTGTAATAAGTGTACTATGTTAAAGAGTTATAAATCAACTTTTTTTCTAAGTAAAAGCAAAGTTCGATCTGTAACTGTAACTCAAATTGAATCCAAATTGATAAGATGATAATATCGAATGATGTATGAAAAAAGCATAAATGCTTATAGGTTGTAATAAATACATTGAAAACAAGTTTATCTAAAAGTGGAGTTGTGTGCCGACATCAAGTCTAAAATGAATGATTACCAACTAGAAAACATCATGGGAAAGAATGAGGTATAATGCTGCCATCATGGAAGAATAATGTTCAGTAGTGCCAAAACTCAACAGATTATAATAAGGCGCCAAGGCGGTTTCAATAATGGATGAATTTATTCAACAAAAGTGATGATAATATAAACCATGTGAGGGGTTTAGGTAGTAATAAGTGCTTCATCAATTCATAGTTGAGATCGATTTGACTTGTTGGGTGCTCGTAGCCAATTCTTTTATCATTTTAACTTGAATACAAAGAAATTATTTTTTTAATGATATTAATTTGTAAATATTTTCAATTATTATTTCTTCCCAAAATGTTGGATCCTTAACCCTAATGGTCCACACATCTCAATCCGACAGAGCATATGAGAGAATGTAAATCATGTTAACTCAATTGAACACAAATGTTAGATCTTTGCTTACTGTGCACAAAGAGCCCTTCAATCATTGATCTTTCTTTCCAAACTCCAATCGTGTGACTAACTGATCTAGGCAAAGGTAACTCTTTCAATTATTCAATATTAGCCTTATAAGGATTATGTAAAACTCAACACAGATGGGCGTTTCAATTAGGAGTCTCACAACAATATCGAAAATAACACAAGATTTGAAAATACAAATATCTCAATAACGAAAAAATAAAAAAGATAAAAGAATACCTCGAATTGTGAATTTTTTTAGTTCTGAAATGGAGAACATCAAATACTTAACATAAGTACCATTCACTTTGAATCAACTGAGTAGGGTGAGATCATATTCTTCTTTAGTTCATGAATGTACATAGGATTTTGCAAGGGTGAAAAACTCTTTTTTTTTTTTTAAATGGAAATTGAAGTCTTAATTTTTGTTGTCTGAAGAAAGAGGGAGTGTATATGAAAATAAGAATTTATTTAATGATGAGATAAGGAAAAATAAACTAAAAAGAATGATTAGTATTTGAAAATTTGATTACCTAATTTAATTAAATAATAAGTTGGTATACGATTTAATGTGGTATTCTTAGAATACCTAATCCAATTTCTTTAATATGAACTAAATATATTTCTCTATAATAAAGCAAGAGACTTTTGGTTAAAAAAAATACGTAGTATGTTTCTTGCCTAGTGAAAATGACAGCATTTAGGAATTGATATGTTTTTTTTTTGGGAAAATTGCACTTTTCGTCCCCAAGTTATAGGGAAATTGTAGAATTCGTCCCTAAGTTCTTGTTATACTCACTTTTCGTCCCTAAGTTATCATTGGTGTTGCACTTTTCATCCCTGAGTTATATTAATTGCAAATTTCGTCCCTAAGTTGTTATTACGTTGCACTTTTCGTCCCTAACATAAGTGTGCAAACTTCGATAAATTTTTTATTAAAAAATAGTTAACCGAAATACTTCGGTAAACTTCATTAAAATAATTGGTGTTGAACCGAAAAAGTTCAATTAAAGATTTTTTAATCGAAAATTTATTGAAGCTTGCACACTTAAGTTAGGGACGAAAAGTGCAACGTATTGATAACTTAGGGACGGAATTTACAATTAATATAACTCAGGGATGAAAAGTGCAACACCAATGATAACTTAGGGACGAAAAGTGAGTATGACAAGAACTTAGGGACAAATTCTACAATTATCTTATAACTTAGGGACGAAAAGTGCAATTGTCCCTTTTTTTTTTTAAATTTAATTTATTGCTATATGATACATTGATGGTTTTGTTGCTAGAAATAATGTTTTATTGTAGATGTAAATCTAGTGCATTTCACTTGACATCTCAAGAAGTCAGACAAAAAAATAACCATGGCCAATGGGCGGGATGTTCATTCTTACAAGCAAGGCAAGCCCTTTAAGTTTAAAGAAAGCCATCAAGTTGAGGCTTGTGAGAACGTATAAAGTACCTAGCAGTCCAACACTCCCAAGCTCCTAGCAACAATAACATTCACACATTTTTATCATTTAAATAACATTAATACTAATAACATTCACACAAATAAACACAATAACTCAATAAGCAATACATTTCAAGCAAATAACTACTTTGTATCCTAAATTACAAGGCTTACAAGAAGAAATTGCATTTCACTAGTTGAGCCCACTAACACAAGCCCATAGTTAGTTGGCCCTTCACTAGAGCTCCTTGGTACACATTTGTCATTTGATGGCTTGATGCCCATATGGCATTTTAATATTTGTTTAAAAAAATTAGGAAAAAGTGTCAAATAAGCCACTGAACTTATCACTTTTGTGCAATTGTGCCATTGAACTTAAAAAGTGTGCAATTCAACCATCAAACAAGCAAAATTTGTGCAATTGGACCATTTTTACAAAAATTTTTAATTCAATTTGAGTTAAAAACATTTCAATATTGACTCCCAACTAGTATGGTAGAAGAAAATGCCACTCTCAATACATATATGTTAGTAATATAATTGGATTTTAGCAGAAAATTTTTGTAAAAATGATCTAATTGCACAAATTTTGTTGGTTTGATGGTTGAATTGCACACTTTTTAAGTTCAATGGCCCAATTGCACAAAAGCAATAAGTTCAGTGGCCTATTTGACACTTTTTCCAAAAAATTATTTTTTTACTGCTAATAGTACACAAAAAGTTCTAAATATTCAAAATTAATTATGAGAAATAAAATACTTATATTTTGAAGCTACAATTTTATTTTTATTTTTTTTAATAAATCACACTACTTTATGCTCTATATAAATACCTTTTACTTGAATGTCACATTGATATCCCATTTACCCTTTATATTTTCGAAGTATTTCGCACAAAGTTTTGAGATACCGCTTATTGACTACCTTAAAATTATACTCAATTGTGAGTTGCGACACAATGAAATTTCCTCTCCAATGTCATTTAAAGTCATTACAAGTTTGCCCACACTTTCACTTTTTTTTTTGAAAATAACACTTTCACTTATTCCTTGCTACATGCACCATTATTATGAGTAAAGCCATAGCTCATGGGAGTGCAAATTATATTGTGTAGCACTGATATATGTTTATTTTTAGTGTACTGAATATTTATTTTTAATAAAACGAAAAATATAAATTAAATTATAATACAGTAATTCGACTATTCAAGCATTCAAAATCAAATGTTTCTCCTTCATTCTCATTTTATTTATCTTATTTATGATTCATTGGTCAAACCAACACTTTTTTATTTATTTTTTTTATAGTATTTTAAACGTATTTTAAATTTGATTTATTATGCTTAATAGTACGTTTAGTATAGTTTCTAAATATATAAATTTTGTATACTAATACTAAACTTTTTTTTTTTGAAAAATCGAATTAAAAATAACTTTAGTTAAATCTTGTTAACCGAAACAGACACAACGACTTATTAATTTTATTTGTTAATGTTACTCCACCTTTAATTTCAGGTCATTTTAAAGTTTTTTATAGTAATACTGACTGTTTCAATGTAATATATGTTCATAACTATTTTTTGCAACCTACTAAATCGATGATTTCTTATTTGAGAGACGGACTTCGTGCCACTATACTATTTAAAGTAATTTTAAAGTTTATTGTTTCTTGATTTCTTGTAAACAACGCCGAAAAGATCACAAGATATCAGCCCCGGCATCGGGTTCTTCTTCACTTCTTCTCCCTCACTCTGAATCGGCTTATTGACAAACCTCTCTTCTCAGTTCTCACCTCAACTTCCGACAAAATAATGGCGATGGCTCTATCCAACTCATTGGTTCTATCCAAATCCAAGCCACTGCATTTATCCTCTGGTAATTTAATACTCCCAAGTCCCAATTGGTTTCATATTCGGAATAATCTGTTTTCTGATTTCTGTTTTGTTTCATTTCATTTCTTTCTCTTTTTGGGCTTCTTAAATGGTAAGAAATATATCAGATTCTTGGTGTAATAACGAAAGATCGAGGTTTAAATGTGGGAATTTTAGCTTTAGAGCATACCTCGTCAAGATTGAAACTTTGGGTGCTCTTCTTTTGTTGTTATAGATGTGGTGTGTGCTAGTGCTTCTGTAAGCAGCTGATTCAGGTCAGTTATTAGAAAGAAAAGCAAAGACTAGGAAGAAAATGGTGGGTAGTTTTGTTATTAGAATGAGGGAAATGTCTGATGAAATTAATCCATGCCTTTCTGGCTATGGTGTACTACTTGTACTTGGAAAAGTGAAAGTTTGGAACACAAAAGAAGCCCAATATTTTAAAGGATATGTAAGAGCAATAAGAAAATGCTATGTCCAAGTCACAGATGTGTATGGATGTGGTTGTGTTTGCATTTGACAAAATTCAAGCTTGGCAATTGGCATACTTCTATTTCTAGGTTGGGAATTGATTGTGGAGAAGTGGAAGTGGTTTTGCTAGTTATACAGCGATATTTTTGGCATACTTAGATTTTTTTGCATTATTTGATGGGCTTTTCTTAATGGATGAATGGTCCACCGGGGACCTGGCCAATGGCTCTTGACTTATGGTAACGAATACATCCATTGCTTCAATACTATGTGTTTACTTTAAAAACCCGTTCTACTTTATCATCTCGTTTTCATTATTGATTGTTGTAAAACCTTATGGAGCTTCTATTGTTTTCTCCATTTCTGCTGCATTACTGTCTTTGAAGTGCTTCTATTTGTTACAATGAGGGTCATCATTGGAAGGATCTTTGGTATCGTATTAACAAGCATTTTGTGAACTTCTGAAACTTGCTTTAACTATGCATGTTTGTAAGCATATGAATGTGAAGTCAGGCATTTTTGTTCTCATGAACAATGCCAATCTGTTGTCTATCTCATAAGTGATGGGTGCTTGACAAATATGTATATGAGGCAAAGAAATTTACGGCATTGGTTGGTCTGTTTACATCTGTCTCTCTCCCGCTCTACACTTCAAATATTTGCCACAAAGTAGTATAACTTTGCTACTTATTCTGTGCCAGGCTTTTGTCTGAAGTCAGTTGACCAAAGTGTGTGTCCCACCACATTGTCTTTTAATCCTAGGCGTGCCAGAAACTCGTCTGTATCAGGAAGTTCATTTGTTGTTCAAGCAAAATATAGGTACACCAATATCTTTTGGCTTTGTATCAGCTTGTAATTCACTGGTTTTCTTTTATTTACTTAGCCTGCACAATTTTTTGCATGATTATGACTGTTTTTAGTTCACACTATAACGTTGAGAAAAGGGATTGACACTTTGCAAATTAATAATGAGGATCCAACTTTGAATACTGGGATAGATGTGGAAATGGCATTGAATAGGATAAATTATAGTTTCACTTCCTTTCCATGCATAATGCATCACTGATATAGTGATATGTGAAAATTTACTTGGGGAATATACTCGTGTAGTGAAAATGATGGTGGGAACTCAACCGCATTTGTTGGTGGCTTCATTTTGGGAGGATTAATTGTTGGTACACTTGGTTGTGTCTTCGCACCACAGGTAATCATGTTTACGAGCAAATTGCTAGTTTTACAATAGCAGTTAGCATTTTAAGTTCTTTCCTTCATCGTGATGAGTTACTATATTGGTGAATTTATGCTAATCTGCTGCATATTTGATGACAAGTAGATGAGTTACTTCATTGTATTGAACTTATCCTTCCTTTGCTGCAGATCAGTTATGCATTAGCCGGAGCTGATAGGATTGATAAGAAAGACCTAATGAAGAAATTGCCAAAGTTCATATATGATGAAGAAAAAGCGCTTGAAGTAAGCAGATTTTCTGAACAATTCGTATGCCAGCTAGGACATTAATTACATTTTCTACGTCTTCTTGCTTACACATTCATTATATACATGCCTTTTCTCCTTTCTGACGTAACTGGTATTGTATTTTATCTCCAGAGACAACGCAAGAAACTGGCGGAGAAGATTGAACAGCTTAACACTGCTATAGACGACATTTCTTCTCAGATGAAGCACGGCGACAGCGATGAAGCAGTAGTGAACTCTGAAGTCGGAGCCGAAGTTGGTTTATAAGAACGCTTTTAGTGGTTTTTACACATTTCAGAAGCGGGAAGCCATCAACTTCGTTCTTAGCCTAGAAGTTCTTGAGGGGTGATGAAATTGATCCAAACTTTCACTACTAGTGTCAATGTGTCATTGGTCCTTACTTTTACATACTTTCTAAATTCAGGAATAAAATGTAAATTTCATCCCCTTCAATTTTTTCTGCTTTATGACTACACTGGTTGCTGCTTTGAACTCTTGAGCACTTGTAATGCTGCTATATGTTGTAGTTTCTTTTGGTTCACAAAGAACTTTTAAATTCCAAGACTCAAAACTTCAATTCTTGAAAGCAGATTGTTTGAATCAGAGTTGAAACTTTGCAGGCTGTGGTGTAAAAATTGAATATTGCATGCCACTCTAGGCCTTAACTCAGCCTATTTATACACAATGGTGGCCTTGTCCTTTAGGATCAACCAACAGGATTGAGCTATCATACTGTATACTCTCTGTAATTCTTGTGCCACTACTCCTATGGTTGTACCATTGCCTGTTATTGGGCCACTTATGTTGGGCCGCGGGCTAGACTAATCTCAAACCCCTAGAATCCTTGTCCAAGAGTTGTTAAAGGAGGTAAATTGCGAGTCGCCCAGACCCCTGTCATTGACTCTGTGTACAAAGGATTTATCTTCACACTCCTGTCAATTGGAGAAGCCCAATCTCCAATCTAAGCCTTAGTTTCACTATGTTGGTGGTGGAAGTCGAACCTTCATCCTGTTGCTGGAGTGCTAACTTTATGTCAGATAATCGACAACTTGAGCTAGCCCTGCTGGGCCATTTAGTAATATTTAGTAGTGGAGTGGTCCGCATGATTATTAGGATCAACTCAGTCTCTAGATGTCACTTTCTCAGCTGCCTTGGAGTCGTAGTTCAACCCAAAACACAAAACCCCCTTCAGTGGTGAATAGACTGTAGTCCCTTGTCAGCCAGAAGTATACCAAACAAAAAAAAAATCTAATAATGGAGCCTTATTTTCTTTGCTTGGTAGCCACTTATTCAAGGACTTATATGCATTTACTCTTGACTTTATAATCAATGTGAATTACAGTTGCAATAATATATCCATCTTGTAACATAAGTCTAAGGTGTATGGTATATATTGTGATGGATGGAACAAAAAAAGGGGTTGTCAACTATCTGTGGTTCAGATTTTGAAGATTATACAACAGGACAAGTGATCTTATCTCTTTTCAATCTCTCCACTCAATCCTCACCACTCATTTACTTCAATCTCAGCCCCCTGGTTTTATTCAACATTTTTTTTCAACTTGGAAACAAAGACAACATAAATACCTGCTAAAGAAACTGGAACTAAGTTGTTCCTGAAGTTTTAGTTGCAGCAATGGCTTCCCATGCAGCAGCTTTTGTTTATTCAAGAATCCCAACAGGCACAAAGCTCCACTCCAAGACATCATACCCAACTCAATGCTTCTCCAAGGTCATCATTCTTCTCTCTTATTCTGATCACTGTAAAATGGATATTCTTGTTTTACTGGTAATTTTTCATGATTATTTTTTTATTTGTTTTGGTTGTGTAGAAACTGGAAGTAGCTGAGTTTTCGGGTCTCAAATCGAGTGGAGGTGTGACATTTTCCAACAGGGAAGCTTCTTTCTCTGATGTTGTGGCTGCTCAGCTCACTCCCAAAGTAAATGATCTCATCCATCTTTAGTTTCTTTCATATGTTACTTTTGAACTGTCGTATAAGGCCATGAGTTAGACTAGCTAATTAATTAGATACAGTCTTTTAATGTGGTTTGGCCCAGGTTGCTTTAAAAGCAAAAAGGCCTGGTTTGAAATGTGCTTCTCGATTTAAATCGCTGTTTGGTAAAGGTTTATGATTATGGATGATCTTGAATAATCAATCTATGATCAACTAGCTGATAAAAGGTGCTGTGCAATTATGATCCATAATCTCACCAAACATGTGGGAAGGGGATTACTTTATACTTTATAATCTCAATAATTTGATTAAATAGGCTTTATTGGACACTACCTTTGTCTATAATATGTTGTTTTAATACCATCTGCAATTAGGCTGCAGTGTCAGCTCCTGTGAGGGGAGAGACTGTTGCCAAGTTGAAGGTCGCGATCAATGGTTTTGGACGCATTGGTAGGAACTTCCTACGCTGCTGGCATGGCCGCAAGGATTCACCACTCGATGTCATTGTTGTGAATGACAGTGCAGGTGTCAAAAATGTGAGCAGAAATCGGGACAGATTCTTTCTCGGCCTTTGTGTTCCTCATTATTCACTGACTGGGAAATTTGCGTGTGAATGCAGGCGGCTCACTTGCTGAAGTATGATTCCATGTTGGGAACTTTCAAAGCTGATGTGAAGGTAGTTAACAACGAGACGATCTCTGTTGATGGGAAGCTTATTAAGGTTGTATCCAGCAGAGACCCTCTCAAGCTTCCCTGGGCTGAAATGGGGATTGACATTGTCATTGAGGTATGCTTCTCTTTGGCATTTTTAATGGGAAAAATGTCTCAATTCAAGATTTCTCATATCAAAATCTTCTGCAACTTAAATATTTGGTGTTTTAGTTTGCACCAATGAGGCTAGAAGTCTGAGACTGCATTTCATCTTGGGCAAATTGTGTTGCATACAGGGAACTGGTGTGTTCGTTGATGGTCCAGGCGCGGGAAAGCACATCCAAGCGGGAGCCAAGAAGGTTATCATCACTGCACCGGCTAAAGGTGCTGATATTCCAACTTATGTTGTTGGTGTCAATGAACAAGATTACGACCACGATGTCGCTGCCATCATAAGGCGAGTGTTACCATCGATAAACTGCTGAATGGTCATATCGATGAACACTTAGCAATTAACGTTTTGATTGATTGTTTTTTTCGCCATTGCAGCAATGCTTCTTGCACTACTAACTGTTTGGCTCCTTTCGTTAAGGTCATGGATGAGGAACTTGGTAAGTTAACCTATTTTTCTTTTCGAGAACGTTTCTGTTATTTAAGTAAAGAGAGGATTTCTGAATATGCTGTCTTATACTGTCAAAATTTCACCACAGTTTTTCTGGTTTTGAATGTTGTCTGATTAATCCCCATTCTGTTTTGCAGGTATTGTTAAGGGAACAATGACAACCACTCACTCTTACACTGGAGATCAGGTAAGAACATATACAAGCAAGAAAATGAGAAATGTGCATCTTTTTTTTTTTTTTTTTTTTGGCATTTTCCAAGTTTATAACACAAAAGGGTAATTGGGATTTGTATTGGTTGGTTTTGGTTGTGAGTACAGAGGCTTTTAGATGCTTCTCACAGGGATTTGAGAAGAGCCAGAGCTGCAGCACTGAACATAGTCCCAACCAGCACGGGTGCAGCCAAGGCGGTGTCTCTGGTGCTACCGAAGCTCAAAGGGAAGCTCAATGGCATTGCGCTTCGTGTGCCAACACCCAACGTCTCAGTTGTTGATCTCGTCGTGAATGTGGAGAAGAAAGGACTCACGGCTGAAGATGTCAATGCGGCCTTCAGAAAAGCAGCCGAGGGCCCTCTGAAAGGCATATTGGATGTCTGTGATGCCCCTCTGGTTTCTGTTGATTTCAGATGCACTGATGTTTCCTCCACCATTGATGCTTCTTTAACTATGGTGATGGGCGACGACATGGTCAAAGTCGTCGCTTGGTATGACAACGAGTGGGGATACAGGTAAAACTCCAATGTCAGATTTCAAGTCATCTGTTTTCATAGTTTTCCTGCAACGAAACATTGAATGTTTTGATGTTTTTTTTTTGTTCGATTTGTAGCCAACGTGTCGTTGACTTGGCACACCTAGTAGCAAACAAGTGGCCAGGTGTGGCTGCAGCTGGAAGTGGAGACCCCTTGGAGGACTTCTGCAAGACAAACCCTGCTGATGAGGAATGCAAAGTCTATGAAGCTTAAACCAGTCCTTTTTTGGTGCAAAACCAATGGTTTTAGAAGAGGTTTTCCATTATTCATAAATGGTCATTTTTTTTTTTTTTCTGTCAAAACTGAGAAGGGGAATATGATTCAAAGACAATGATGTTGTACACAGTTGCTAAGTCTTCTGTGGAGTTTACTTTTCCTGCAGAGACAGATTACCATTCAGCATAAAATCCATGCACTTCTATGTACAAAAGCTTATCTCAACTTTCATATATGCATGCTTAGTACACATAGGTTTAAACCCTAAACCTGAGAGCCCCTCACCCCCTGCCTTGGAAATTGTCAGAGGAGGTAAATCACGGGACGTGTCTCAGTGACACAGGGTCTAAGTGTTTACTTTTGCCCCAAGGCTGAGAGAATCCAGATATTTTCTGGGTCACGACACCCACACTCAACCTTTCGACCACTCAGTTATGCCCCGGAGGCTACTTAGCACACATATACATACAAATATGCATGATTCCATCCAAATATGCATGCAGAGTTCATATCTATACATACACAAGTACAATCAAGCCAAAGAGCACAACACATGTATCAAATTCAAAAGGCACAAACACAAACAAAAGGCGAGAACCAATGTCAAAATATGTCGAGATCAACAAAAGATATTGAGTATATACCATATATGTTAAATATCATTTGTGTATCATAATTCCATAGATGTTTTACAAAATGATTTGCTCTTGTGGGACTAGACTGAAGATGCAACATTAATAGACAGTTTATCTTTCACTGATGTGAGAAGGCGAGGATGGTTCTTGTTGGAATAAAGTCATAAAACCATCCTATTCTAAACTATATACAGCTTCATGTATTGAGTTTGAATTGTAAAGTCATAAAACCATCTTGTTCTGGATTGCATACCGCTTTTGATCACGTGTGTATTTGGTCAAAATGGCCATTGATCTCGAGAGATCTCTGGCTGCTTCCTCCACCTGGATCCCTCGCCAAGTTGCTTCCATTGTTTTCGTCGGATAATGATCTATCAATCTTTCTCCTCTTTTTGTCCCTCTTTGAGGGGTCTGATTTCTCATCAATGAGTGATAGCAGTGTTTGCAGACGTCTAGAGCGTGTACTGCTCGAGCCATCTGCAACGAGCTCAGCACGAGCAACTCTCCGGAACTTGAGCATGATTTGGACAAAGTATATAAAGAGTGCAAGAAAGCAGGCCGCCCCACATAAAAGAAAGAGACCCCAGAAGCTTTTTAGATGAAGACGATCCGACTCAATCTCAGTACTGTCTGAACTGCAACTGGTTCGTGTCAACCACTTGTCGTGAATCCTCTGGAGATCCCCGTTCTCTGACAGCGATAAGATTGCAGTTGACATGTCCACCGCCAAAGGGGAGTCCCGTGGAAAAGCCTAATCACAGACAACATTTTTTGCAGTTGATAAGAAAAAAGGTCCATACAGTTCAGTTTCTAGAAAAACAAATGATTAGACAATGAGTTTCATTTGAAAATAATGTTTTTTTTTTAACTCCTGACAAGAATGTAAAGAACTAGATGTTGATGAAATTTAATCGCAATCGAAATGTCACAGAGATACTCACAAAACCCCAGCCACTTTTGGTGAATTCTTGGCCAACAATCCTGAATTTGCATTGGGTTGACAAGAAATTTTCTACGTATGGGCGTTCATCCACAATTGCAGAAACACCTCCCTTATGGGGCCCCTTCTCAAGTGCTTCAGCATATGCTTCGGGCGATCCCAACGCAATAAGTCTGGATTTAGATATACCAATTTCCTCGATCAAATAATGTTCAGCAAAAGAACCAATTTGGTAGCCTATCGGATCGTTGCCTTCCTTCAAACTTTCAACTCCCTTAATGGGAGAATATAGCTGTTGGACTGTGAGGATGGAGGTCAAACTTGCGGTGTAACTCGAGTTAATGATCAAGACCACAAAGAGCCATATGATTAACACCATGCGACCAAGGCTGCTCACAGTATTCTCTCCTGCATAATTTCGAACACAAAAGTTGAATGTTAAGTCCCAGTTGATAAGACTATGGGTTAGACTAGCTAATTGATTGAATTCAGTCTTTTAGTGTGCTTTGGCTCATGTGTATTATAGCCCAGTTGAGTGATCTTAGTCCAATCTTAGATTATAGCAAAAACCAGTACTCCGAGATGTGCACTACAAAGCAAAATTTAAAGAGAAATGGTTAAACTTACTATGTGCAAAAAACAGAGTTGAAAGGCTAAACCTGCATATGGACAAATAAGGAGTAATTAGAAAAGGTCATATACATAAACAAGAAAACATATATTTTTCAATGAGAATTACTCAATTTTATAAGCATAATAAAAGTACTCATGTTTGGAACTAACCACAGAATGGTTATTAGCTGCTGTTTCGGTGGCCCACGAAACTCGTCATTCATCCGGTGCTCGAGGATCCATACAACAATTCCAACAACAACAAAGAAAAAAGCAGTTACTGCCCACATTTGTGCAGAAAATGGTGTTAAAAAGGCCCAAGCACCCGTGTTCAGCTTTTTAAATGGGGCAACAACGAGAAGTCCAGATGCAACATATGGCTGTGTGAAGTCCACAACTTTTGTCCGATTTGTGACAATGGCAATGTCACCAATAGCACCGTCAAAAACCTACAAAATCAGACGACAAAAAAAAAGTCGGCTTAGACTACTATTAGGTATAGCTAATGCTGCCAATGTTAAAATCATAAACTGCATGTCTGCTAACCTTCAAAGAAACTTACCCCAGTTGACACTAATCGCACCAACTCATTGTAGCTTGGATTTTCATGGCCATTTCCAAATGGAACGAACTGATATGGAACAGCATATGGCAATAAGTTTACAGCAGCGGTAAACACATCTACTGAAAAGCCTTTGAAAGTATTGGTCCCGGGGACTTGCGAGATAAATTCTTTATAACTAACTCTAATGGGCACCCCAATTCTCAGTTGCTTACCATTGTTTGGGAAAACCCACCCACGGGGCTTTTTTACCGACTGTCCAGGCCAAACTACACCATATAGTTTTTGGTTTGCAGTTGAACTATTGGGTGGTCTCGAGTAAAGAGTCTCGGGAGGAGCAGTTGACAAACCAGAATAATTGCACCAGAAACCAATAGTTCGAAAGCCCGTTCCAATTACATTTAGTATATCATATGAAGGAAGAACGAGAGTTTTGTCATTGTTAAACTTGAACCTTCCTGTTAAACCAACAAAATCACTCTGCAATATGTTGTTTAGCAGAAGTGGCCCCCCGTCAAAGATGCTCAATGCTTCGAGATGAAGAGTACTCCCTTCAATTGATTGTAATTTAGAATCGTTAGAAAATGAGATAACCCCGCCTTTGTTTAAGAACGAATCAATAGCATGTGCAATCAACCAAACACTATCATAGGCATAAAGGGCATAGGAATTTAGCCCTAAACTACCACCCGTCAAATGTTTCCACCGAGATGTAAATGCTCTCTTTTTCTCCGAATCTGGAGTATGTTGACGCAAAACCAGAACTCCTTGCATGATTTCCATCTTTTCAGAAGGGAGGGGAGAAGAAGAATCTAAGACAGTCGAAAGCCAATCCGTAGATATCCAAACATAACCATCAGCCATCATTCCAAGATAGTGTGCCACCGAAAAAACCATGAATCCTGCAGCGGGATACGCATGAAGAACCATGACTCTGGACTCCATTAAAGCAATCTGGACCAGAATATCCATTATTTCAGCCCGGGTAGTAGCCCCAGGGGGGATACCCGCTTTGTAGGAGATTTTGCAGCGCTTTGCTGCAAGTGCATCGTCTAATGCAGCAATACCATTTCTCCCGTAATCATCATCAATGAAAATCGCAATCACCTCCTTCCAACCATAATGATCAACGACGTCAGCAATTGCCATCATCTGGTACATGTCACTTTGTGTTGTCCTAAGAAAGTAAGGAAACTGAAGAGAAGCGAGTGTGGGGTCTGTAGCAGCAAATGACAAGAGAGGAACTTGGAGTTCATTTGCAACATGTGATATAGTATGGGCAACAACCGAAGACTGTGGTCCTAAGATAGCAACAACATCTGTCTGCATAAATTTCAAGGCTGCAACCAATAAAATCTTGTCAACTGATCTATTTGAATTTTCAAACTAAAAGAGCACAATAAATATGCAATTCAGTCTATATGGTAGAAGTTCTGAAAGGGGCATATCATAAGGAAAGTGCATATACAGAATCGTACACAAAATGTTAACAATTAGCTCAAGTATCTGAAAAGGACCTATAACAATTAGTTCAAATTACTGGCATAAGCATAGCGATTCAAACAACACTAATATCCTAAAAGAGAAGTGCCAATTTAATAGTTTTATTTCTTTCATTTCTCATAATCCTAATCTATTCAGCAGCATAGTATCAAGAAACCCTATAGCAATTGTAAGAAACTACCTGAAACCATGCCAAGAAACCCACTGCAATTGGAATTTTGATACATCATGACTAGTTTGGTTCCCTGGAGGATGCTGGAATTGGAGTTCACATCTTTAACAGCCTCCTCAATTGCAACCTTGGCAGCTCTGCCGATACTTGAATCCAATACAAAAATGGCTCCAACATTTACAACAGCAGGTCTAGAAGTAACATTCTTGCTCAATCCCTCTGGGCAAACTCCCAAAAGGAACAGCCATGATAAAAGAATCCAAATTGCTTTCATTCTAGCTACTAATTTGTTCATCAGATTTTGCAGACCCAGTTTTCAGCCAATCAAAATCACTTCTTTGCCCAAGAATTGATTCATAATGAGGGAGTACCCACATAAACATATAAAAAATTTAAAGCAAAAAAAGCCATTATTTTAACTCATGGGCATCCAACTATAAATACTTGGATATCATATCACCTTGTAAAATACAGAAAGAATATTTCAAAAGCAAGAAATCAGAGGAGGAGCAAGGAAACTCCTCGGACACACATGCCTCAGACAACCAAGGGAAAAAAGAGTGGGAGGTGGTATGCCATTATCAGAAAAAAGAATCAGATTCTCCTATGCCAACAAATTCTGTAAGCAAAAGAGAGTACAAAGAAAGCAGTAATACAACCATCAATCTTTAATTACATCAATAAATTCAGATTCCCAGAAGGCTAAAGCTTCAGAAATAAACAAACCATTGAACTAGGGATACACTGTTCAAGAAGCAAGATAAAAGAATTGGGTTTCCCAAATGAAAAACCAAAAGAAACAGAAATGTGGAAATGTAAGGACAATCAAAGAAGATTGGACTCTTCTGTCACCCCCCACCAAACACCTATATACTCTCCAAGAAAGCCTAAGACTTTGGCTAACCCACTCAGCTAAATGGTGGATTAGTGGGTAATTGTTTTTATATTAAATAAATCAAGGACAGGGTTGAATAAAAATGCAGACTTTGAATTGAAAATTAATAAACTTTGGGTGCCACCGTGAAGAAAGCTCCGTCCTAGAGTGTGCGCTTACACGGAAACAAAGAAAGTGGACACAAGACTAACTACGATTTTTTATTTTTTTATTTTTTCCCTTTAAATACTGATTGTGATCTTAAGGTAAGAACTGAGCAGAAGAATTTATGAGTGTGAAATGAGAAGGAGACAAGAAAGAGAGGGCAGCGGAGGCACGTTCACGTGAAACTTATTCTGAACACTGCACAGCCCAGAATGGAAATTTAAATGCAAACAAAAAAACATAATGCCACTTGTTTTATGATGATGATGGGAGCCCCCCCTGAATTACTTCTCCCAGGATTTTTTATCCTTGTATGGGGTAAAGGGAAAAGGTGAAGAAAAGAATAAAGTCATCTCCGGTATCATTCTCTCTGCTATGGAGATGTGATGGAGAGCTTTTTATTTCACTGTAATTTTTTGTGAGATCTTTTGGTGCATCCATACTACAGAGACAAATATGGTCCTAATTGCCCCCGAAAGAAATGAATGGATGGATAAAATATGATTCTTGTATGTTGGTCACGAATTTTATTATTGTCAATATTTTTTGGATCGAGTTTGATGCACATAGCCATTTTAGTGTGGTTTATCTTCTGTATGATTTACAAACTATTACACAATATAGGAGTTTATTCAATGTATACACTAGAGTAGTAACTATGAATTTTCTTAGTTATCCAAATTTTAAAAGATAAGATGTTAGTTGTGTTAAATTTATCATAATTTTATATATTACACAACTTTTTTGTACATTAAGTTTTCTAGTGACGGTAATAATGTATTGTATGTAATTATGTGAGTGGTAAACAAAGAATTGTAGGTATTGCTAAAAGTCTCAATACAAGATTCAATGCATGTCTCCCGCTTATCACGGGGGAATGACTTTTATACTAGATATAATCGTTATAAAACATAACAATTACACTAACAAGTACATTGTTCCTCAATAATTGCAATGCTCTTGCTCTTCATAATTGTGGTACTTAATAAGGCAATGACTCTGTGCAATGAGTATGCTGACTCTGCATTAAGTGGCTAGGCAACATTACGTTTGACCGTCTTTATTATTTTACTCTCGGATCCAGGTTGGGTCTAGTAGCTTGTCCAATTCTCCTATCACCTATGTTATGTTAGACTAATCTTAAGCCCCCAAAGGCCCGAACTCCTATCCAAGAGCGTTGAAGGAAGTAAATCGAGAGTAACTCAATCAGTCCTCAATTTTTATCATTGCCTATACACTTTACACACAAGAAATTTTCATTACTTTTAATTAATTTTTTGAACTTGGAGTCTTTCAATTTCTTAAAATAAATATCATAATATAAATTAATTCAACAGATTGTATCATGTCACGTGACTAATATTTTACTGAACTTATACCAATATACCATCATATTAAGGCATGAGCGGGGTCATAGATAGTTGGAACTTGGAAGACTCACCTAAGGTTATTCAAAGACTCCTTTGGGACGAGGAACTTAGCATGGTCCAGTTTAGTGTCATTCTAGCTTAGCATGACTAGACTAGCAGTCCCTTCATATTTTACCCAAAAAAAAAAGAAAAAAAAAAAAAAGAGAGATTGTTTATCCAACCCACAATTTATGATTTTATATAACAAAATAATATTTACTAGAAATATTTTATTGAGTATTAACATTATTTATGTGTCAAAAACAAATATTAAGTTAGTTAATAGGAATATAAGGTGTTTTAAATATTAATTTTGATAATAATAATGCTGGAATGAAAATGTGCCTCTAGCTACCACTTTTGACAAAAAAAAAGAAGAAATAATTAAGTTTTCGAACTTTAAAAAGTTACAATTAATCGCTCAAACTTAATAAAATCATCCATATAAGCCATGTTTATCAATAAGTCAGTAACCAACATATTACTAGTAAAATTATGATGATGTGACATGATTTTGTTTACTTGCCCAATGTACAATCTTTAATCGTGCTAGACCTTGTTGACGATCATTGGTCCTTGTTGACTGTTGCTGACTATTGTTGAACCACACGCCTTCTTCGAATGTTGCGTCACCTTCATTTGATTTGAGGAAGGCAATGGTCGCCTTCCATAGTCGAAGAAGCCTTCATTGAGGAAGGCGATTGGTGATGTTCAATAAAGGTCTTGCGACAGATTATGAAATTAAATAAGAAATTAAGATTTAAAAAATAATTTAACTATTATAACCGGTAAAATTATCAAAAATGGATTTTGATCCATCAAAATAACTAGTTGAGATACTCAATGTAGGTCTTAGGGAGGTAAAAGTTTGGTGGGGAGTTGAATAGACTTAAAACTTTTTCTTTAATACGTGTTTGCAAATAGAACGTATCACCAGTTGATAGCAAAATAAGCAAATGATAGGTACCGAAAGTATTTTCAAGTTTGTAGCACATTTTGATGGTTAAAATAGCTTAATTGGTGTAATGTGTGTGTGTGTTTTGATTCAAACAAACTGGTAAGTAAATAGTGTAAATGTAAAGATAGGGTGAGAGAGAAATTTTTATAGTGGTTCGCAATAGCTTACTTCACTGTTCTCATTGAAATCAGAAAGAGGTTTTCACTAGTATTGTTCCAAATACAAGTGAAACAGATCACATATCGTATCCACAAAGTGTTATTGATCTCCGATAGTGTTCTTTCAATTCGACTAAGATATGCCCTATGATCTTCAACACTTGATCGCAACTCCAAGGGTGAGCCACAAAGTTTCCTTGAGCAGAAGATCTACAACCACGAATCAAAAAATGGTGTGATTTATTTGTCTGACAGGCAAAGATGAACTATGAATTTAATTGGATGATTCACGATGAAGCTTAAAGTTGCTCTTGATGTAAACGTTGATAGCTTCAGAGATAAGAATGCATAACACTTAAAAAATTAAAATTTCTTGTAAGCAAGTTAGTTCTAGCAAGGCTAGCTAGCAACTTTAATGAGCTTAGAGCACTCTAGCTATTTATAGTAGAATAGATGTGAGAATAGTATTGTAATCTTCACAAATTGGTATAATTTTGTTGCCATCAATGCGACAGGTGTCAGGATCTACCACAAACTCCATGATGATGTATTGTACTATTTGTTTTCTTCCAAACCTTTTCATGGTTCTTTTTCTCAGAATTTGCGTGATTTGAAAAAGAACGATAGTGCAATAGTTCCATTTCTTTATCTATCAACTAGGAGAATCCAAGTGTCTTTGAGATAAAAACTTGATGATTCTATACTAAACAACTTAGAGGAATGGACTAGTTTGTTTGGATCTCCGACTGATGAAGTAACTTAAAAGGCTTTCTAAAAAAACAGCTTGAGGACCCAGCTGGTGAGTGTCTATTGATTGAATCTATTGGTCCGTTATCTTCAGTTAAGCTATTTTACTGTAGCTGATGCTTTGCCAACATCCAGCTAATACACTAAACTGATCAATTTGACCTATACATTAGATATCTAGCTGAATACACAAGCTAAAAAGTTTGAGATACTTAATTACGATTTTTTTAAAAATTCAATGGCTTAATTATTTTTTAGTTAAAAGTTGAAGAGTCTATTTGATAATTTTCTCTAATGTTGGTTGGTTTTGTTACAAATAATCTAACATGAACTCAAAAACAAATATAAACATAGTGTGGACAAATAATAGACATCGTGTAATTTTTACTTAAAAATTGTACCAATTTTTCACCATATTCTTGTTGTGTTAGTACATTATACAGACTTCAGGCTATAAATATTTTGGTAGAAGACTCAGCCGGTAATGATGATGAACTATAAAATCATTAAAAAAAAAAAAAAAGAAGAGGAAAGAAAACAAATACCTACTAATTTAGTCTTATATTTGAAAAGTTGAACGAATTTAAAAAAAAATGTGGTGACTTTTTTATAATTATCACCCATTTTACAATACAATTTAAAAACACTTTGCTCTTCTCAAAATTTTTAGGAATGCACATTTAGTTGTTACAAAGTGCATGTTTAGTATTAGCAAAGTGCACATTTAGCATTAAAAATTTGCACTTGCAACAATGCAAAAGTGAATTGCATTTAGGTTTTGGATTTTAGAGTTTATTACTAAGTTTTTTTTGTTTAAATTTGATTAAGGGATTCACTTTTCACTGCTTAAGGTTTAACATTTATGATTTAGATTTAAAATTTAGTTTTTTCATTGATTTTTAAAAGTTATCCAATAATGCACATTTAGTTGTTACAAAGTATATAATATAGTGTTTTAAGTTGTAAAGTAAAATTGACAATAATTATGAAAATGTCACTGTATTTTTTTTTTAAATTTTATTTGATCCATCCAATTTTTATAAATGTAAGACTGAGATTGGTTCTTAATTTTCTCTTGAGATGTGTTCTTATTAGATCCTAAACTTTTATATAATATATATATATATATATATATATATATATATATATATATATATATATATATATATATATATATATATATATATTCTAAAATTCAACTATTCTTCACCTTGGACCTGCACAAAGAATAATATGCATGCGCATATAAATGAATTAAAATCTTTTGATAAAGATCGATATTCTATCATAGTTTATCTTTTATTTTTTTTTTTATTAATTAGTGCCAAAGACTTTATGGTCAAGTAACAAAAATGTGTCTCTTTCAAATGAGATATCATGGGTTTGAAGCTCAATAAGGATATTAACTCTTTGTGTTTTTAATAGATTGAGAAAGCATGTACGAACAAATACTACATTGTAACATAGTCAAATGTAATAATTTTTTTTATTGGTTGAATATTCTCTTTAAGTGGTAGATTTTTATAAACTTATGTTTTGATTCTTACATCATATTGGTTGCTTGCTTGATTGTTTAGGTTATTTATTTTTAGTTGATTTTATGTCATGTACTAGTAAGAATATCAATTATTATAACAATTAGTTTTGTGTAAAATTGTTTTACATTAAATAGGTAATATTTTTAATAAAATTTAATTTTTTAAGTCAAAAGATATTATATTTTTAATAAAAAAGTATTGCATTTTCAGTAATACATTTAAAAGAAAAAGTTGTGTTTTTCAATGAAAATGTAATATTTCGATACTTAAAAAGTATTACGGAGTATACAGTTGAGATATGTTTGATATGGGATAATCTCGCATAAATTTTTTTGCTATTATAAATATAAAAAGAGTAGTATGATTATATAGGAAGTTACTGGTTTCAAAAAAAATATAGGAAGTTACTATTCATTTTTATTTAATATATAGTAAGTTGTCATATGTTTTACCCCATGAGAGTTCACTTAACCCCAATAAACTTTGAAGAAATGACAAATTTTTTTATCCCAATAGAGTTCACTTATCATTTTTTGATATGCATACACATATGCCCACACACAATTTTTAATTTTTAATAACTCAATTTTTTCAATTTCGTTGAACTATATCCTAAACTTCATGAACTTGCCTCAGACTCATGACGAGATAAATCAAGCCAACTTTAAACCCACACCAAATCGTACCTTTTATTTACAAGGAGTTCAACTCTAACTCCACCTCCACTTCCAAATTAAATTGGTGAAGCTCATTCTTAGATCGTCTCTCTGGTGAGGTTGGAACCACAAACATCATTTTTATTAAACAACAATCATGATTCAAGCTATCCTACGATATCATTGATGTTAAATGGATTTGCATGGCAGACTTAATTAACATTTACCATAAGATGAATCAAAGTAAACTTTATACTTTTATAATTTATTATGAAATCTTACAACATTATATTATGGGACGTTGTACGGTTAAAAGCAACAATAATATTATTAAGAACAAATTTCACATTTAGTAATCATCATTGACTATTGATGTGACATTGTCATATTTTAGTATCTAAGAGCATCACTATCAGTGTATATTAAGGGATTTTTGGAGCAGTGAGTGCTGAGATGGTGGAGAGAGAGGAAGGAGAGAGAAAGCATTTGGTTTTTTGCAAAATCAAGTTTTTGGAACAGTAAAAGGACAGGTGGGGCTGTTTCTTTCTTTTATTTCTCTGCGCATGACAGTAAAATGACATCTGCAAATCAGCTTCTATCTTTTTATTCATTTTTTACTTTTTTTTTATTTCCTTTTCTATTTTTTTTATTTCTTTCTCCTCTCATATTCTCTTTCCTAATCACACTTACAAAAGTCATCAATAACCACGAAATATCCCCACTGATAAGGATGCTCTAAGTCTCCACCAACAGAATTCGAATCTATGATCATTCATTTGAAATGGTAATCAATATACCATCACACTAGTGCTACATGGTAGTTGAAATTACTTGCCACATTTAATTTAGTCTTCATTTTAAAATTTTGTCATTCATCGTTTAATAAAAAGTGCACATGTAATTTTATTATATTATTCAAACATCTTGCCCCAACATGTAATTTCTTTACCTCTCTTATAAACTATTTTAATTGAATGATGAAATTTCACGTTAGCCATATGTATTAAATGGTGGAATAACAAAATTTTAAAAGAAGAACTAGATATGGCAAGTAAATGAAAGTCAAGAATGTAATGTGACAAAATTAAAAGAATATTACTAAATGTGGTAATGTCACAATATTCAATGACTAAAAGTGGACGATGAAGATGACAATGGTAAAACGCCTCTCTTGAACTATTACATTCAGTTCAGCTCAGTTGGGAGGCTCTCATATGATAAACCGATCAAATTCGATGTCAGGCCGGCTATGTACATTTTTTCAAACTGAGATATTGTCAATGGGGCAGATGGAGATGAATACTGTTCGACCAGAGTTAGTCTTGTGTACATTTGGCCATATCACTAATGAATGTAAAGAAGCTTCAAGTTCGTTCAAGGATCACAATTTCCACTTTATGAAAGAGCCTGCGAATCAAATTTTTCGTAGCATAGCTAGAAAAGTTGCTTCACTGTAAGACAATAAGGAATAGTTTACTGTTCGTCTGTTCGGTTAAATCTTGTTGTAAACGTTTCACTTTGTGATTTAATGAATTAGTATATTTACTCTAAAACAAAAGTGGAGTTTTGCTCTATAATAAAATAAGTAAATAATATGAGCATCTTTACTAATTTTGAATAATAAATTTTACCCTACACCGTTATAAAATTAGTAATTTTAAAAGTGCCAATCGACATTGATACTTTTTTATATTAGGTATATCTATGCACACTATATTTTGTTACACAGAGGCGGATCCAGCATGGGGGCAGTGGGGGCCACTGCCCCCACTGACCCCACCCCCACCCCCTATATAGCCCTGTATGTATATATGTATGTATAGTACATTTTTAGATATAAGTATATGAGAATAGAAATTAATAACTAATGGACTAGTTGGCTGGGATGGTTTGTGCGTACTTTCATCTTGGTGAGGACGCGGGTTCGACTCTCGCACACACCAGGTGTCTATCCTTTGTATATATTCATTTTTTGAAAGCTTCTTTCATTCCCTTTATATTATATATAATAATGAGATATGTAATTTATAATGTATTTTTTTATTTGAATAATTTTATCAAATTAATTATGTTTCATATATTGTTATTAATATTTTTATAAAATTTTAGTGTGTTTTATTTTTTGTCTATATCCAACAATATTTATGACTATATTCTTTTTAAGAGATTAAATTTATAATGTGTTTTCTATTTGAATTATTTTATCAAATTAATTATGTTTTATATATTATTATTAATATTTTTATAAAGTTTTATTGTGTTTTATTTTTCGTGTACATCCAACAATATTTATAACTATATTTCTTTTAAGTGATTTTTTTTTGAAAAATTAAGTGATTATTTTTTAAACTACATCTTTTATATATGTTTGAATTCGCCCCCACTAAAAAACTTTTCTGGATCCGCCACTGTTGTTACACCATGTACTATACAAATTAGTATTATAATATCAATGACAACTTTAATCACATTAATTAGATAATTAACTTAATAATCAACTAGTTATAAAATTTCAAGTTCGACTGTAATAGAATCTAGCACCATAAGTCATGGCGAACGGCGTTTCTCAGTGGCCCGCCATGTAAGCCCATAGGATGGAAGCTAATTCATCGAAAATCCAGGATTGACCGTCATCTCTCCAACACCTAAAATCCAACGGCCATTGACGCCGTTTCCTAAACAATAAGGATAGGTCAGCCGGTCAATTTATTGTTTATTCCAACATGATGACAGCTACCAAGATAAATAATTAAATATTGCACCAATATTGCGTTAGATTATACTACTTTTTTATTTTATTTTATTCATATTCTAATATTTTATTTTAATAAAAAAATGAAAGGGAAAAATTATGATAATACATAAAAAAAATTAAAAAAAAAAGATTTATACCTTTAATTTTTAATAATATTAAAACATAGTATTGAAAAAACTCAAAATAAGACAATATTTAACATATTATTTACAAGAAAATTTCAAGTTATTAGTTAAAAAGTTTAATATCACTAAAAATATTTTAATATTTTCAATTAGACCCACATATGATTATTTTCAACCATTTCATTATCAAATGGATAAGTCTTCCTTATTTCATAAATATATTCATTTTATTTTGTTTTTCTTTCTTTTCATATTCTTTTGTTAACTTTCTATTTTATTTTTCAATCTATTTCCCATCTCTATTACATTGAATTTAAATAATAAAAATATTTGTTTAGTTTTAAGATATTTGTTTAGTCTTTTCAAGTTTCTATATGTCATTTTATTCCACGTTCAGCGAACCAGTTAACTCATACACTAGTTAGGAGCACTGACTCTCAGTCTGTTCATACCTAATCGAAGACCTCTCTCCCGGTTGTTCTGCTATATTTATTTACTTAATGCATCGTTTCTTTTAGTTTTCAAAAAAAAAAAAAAGGAAAAGAGAGAAAAAAAATATGAAAATAGAAGTTTTTTGAAAAAAAAAAAGAAAAAAGAAAAAATAAGTTGAAATTAAAGAAATAAAATAAAAAATTAAAATGACATTCAAATTGAAGTTATTATTATTTTCACATACGACATTCAGTATTCTCTCCATTGTGAAATCATGTTAGATTGATAGATTCAGTTGAGCCGTACCAATAAAATTTAATATTTATTATAAAAAAAAATTAGTCTAAAAATCATTAACATGACAATATTATAAGATTTGAACCTCCAATTTTGTAATTATTAAATTATTTTAGACAAAAATAAAAATAAAAATAAATATACTTATAATATCTTGGAAAAGAAAAATAGTAACTGGAATACCGGTTATCGCCGGTAATGGGTGTCCCCACCAGAGCCCCAATGCCTGACGCCATCTGCGGCTAGGAGCAAGTAGCCCCACCGGCCACCCCAAATCCCTTTCGTTCTCTGCCAAACCCCATCATCATCTTCCCTTACCTTTTTATCTCCATTTTTCTCAGGAATTTTGGATTGGTTTCAATTCTTGTATTAGAAAGTGTTTCTGTTTGAGGGGTTTTATTTTTTATTTTTTATTTTTTCTTCTTGAATCTCTCACCAGTGGATAGGAACATCGCAGTCAATCGTCTTCCATCGTTTGTGAGAAAATTTCTCATTTTCTGTAATTCAATCATATTTTTGTGTGTGGAGGAAAGCTGAGCTCTGGTAATTCTTTTCATTGCCCATCATACTTTGGTTGGTTTCTCTTCAATTATGTATGCGGGATTGATTTAAGATGGGGTTTTGATTCACCCTTAGTCTGGATTTAGCTTGTGGGTTTAGGGAAAGTTGTTGAATCTGATCTGGGGTTTTGAGATTGTTGGTAAAGATTGAGGCTTTATGTTCATAAGGCAGAAGGGGAGAATTTGGGGCTAAAGCTTCTTACATCTGATCATTGAACCTTCTATTGTCTTTGAAATTGGGTGGGGATTGAGGTGGAACAAAGTTAGGTTTTTGTTTAGAAAGATCTTTATTGGGTGTAGAGTTGGTGTTTGGGGATGCCAATGGCAGCTGGTACTGATTGTTCACATCCATTCATCAGATTAGAAGGTAGTTATAATAAGAGTAGCGTGTCCCATGCAAAAGATGAATTTGAAGAGGAATCAGATGAGTGGAAGCAGCCAAGTGTTAAACCTCCTCGGCATTTTTCTGTTGAGCAGCATTCTATAAGCTCAGAGACACTTTTGGTGTCAGCTGATTTGGTATGCGAACTATTTTCTAGTAACATCCTTGTCATGTCATTTGAGCTTTCAGTTGTGTTTAAATGGTGTTACTTGTAATTTATGAACTGGTTTAGTTCAAACCGAATAACATTTTCCTGGATTCATGTGGCTTTGTGACTCTTATTGTTCTATTTCATTTTCTTGAGCCAATAGCTTTTGATAGATATTTAGCTAGACTAGATGAAGTACGTTATTGCTTGTGTAGGTAAGTAGCCAATAGCCTGTATTTCTTCATCAAGGGATCAGTTTAAGTTATGTCATATACTACTTCTATAGTGTCCATTTCCAAGTAGTCTTGCCACCCTATCTAGTGCAATATATATTTTCACTTGAGTCTAGAACATGAAAAAGAACCGCAAGAATGACCAAATGATTGGTCACCTTCTGGGACAGGATTTGGTCCAATTGTACAAGATGATAAGTGTGGTTCAGTCCAAATACTTGAGGGAAATCTTGCAAGTTCTGCAATTATGTGGAAAATCTTAAAGAGTTTGCTTTTCCTGTGTTATTGATTGCGAGAATTAGCAGTTATAGTCTGGACTCTGGAGTGTTATTCTGTTTTCTCTCTTTTTTCCTTTACCCTTATGACGATCAATACTCTGAAAAACCAAGTGGCTAATTTTTTCAATTCTTATACTTTTCAAGGATTTCGGTGTTGACATCAAGGAGATAGAATGTGCTTCAGAAGGAAAGCCGAGCTTTCTACCTGTATTTAGATCTGGAAGCTGTGCTGAGATGGGACCCAAGCAGTACATGGAGGATGAACACATTCGAATAGATAATCTAGCTGAGTATTTGGGAGAATCTGCCAGTTTCGGTTCTCCAGGAGCTTTCTATGGGGTGTGTATCTTAGATAGATGCTTCTAACTTTTAGTGTTGGTGTAATTTAATGTGTCCCTCTTCTCTCCTTGCTCAACCTCAATGGATTAGTTAATCAGTAAAGGTGATTTGCATATTATTATTCAAAGTCACCTTGCCTTATGTGATTTCTAAATTCCTGTGTTCTCTGCACTCCTTTTGATGGGTTACGGCATCATAATACTTCTTCTAGAGCTTTACTTCTCTGTAGAGTAAAATGATGCTATCTGAGATGCAATATCTATTTAGTGTCTGCAGAAGGTTAATGAGAAATTGGTTTTATTCTTTTATTGGAAGGTTTTTGATGGGCATGGTGGAACGGATGCAGCGTCGTTTGTTCGGAATAATATTCTAAAGTTTATAATAGAGGACTCTTGTTTTCCTATCTGCCTGGAAAAGGCAATGAAGAACGCTTTTTTGAAAGCTGATTATGCCTTTGTTGATGATAGCTCCGTTGATACATCCTGTGGCACCACAGCACTGACTGCCCTCTTATGTGAACGGTTAGTTAGTCTTTGCATATTCTGACCTTTTGTTTTAAAAAAGAATATTCAAATCATTCATAATAGTATACTACTCTTTACAGAAATTAAAATTGGTAATTGCGAATGCTGGGGATTGTGGTGCTGTTTTGGGGAAACGAGGGAGAGTCATTGAGGTATCCAAGGACCATAAACCAGATAGCAAGTCTGAGAGACACAGGATAGAAAAACTGGGAGGTGTCATCTATAATGGATACTTAAACGGCCAACTATCTGTAGCCCGGGCATTGGGAGACTGGCATATGAAGGCTCCAAAGTCCAAAGGGCTCCGCCTGCCCCTTAAGTGCAGAGCCGGAGTTGCAAGATATTATGTTGACAGATGACGATGAGTTCCTAATCATGGGGTGCGATGGTCTTTGGGATGTCATGAGTATCCAGTGTGCTGTGACAACGACCCCGAGAGGTGTTCAAGAGAGCTAGTTAGGGAAGCTCTCAAGCGCAACACTTGTGACAACTTGACAGTAATCGTGGTTTGTTTCTCCCCCGGCCCGATCCTCCGCCTCAGATAGAAACGCCTCAAACACGAGTCAGGCATAGTGCATCAACAGAAAGATCCAATCTTCTAAAAGGCGTATTAGAAAGCAACTCATGACAGACGACACTTTGAAAAAAAGCATAAGAAAGCCAGCAAAGACCACTGCCACGAAACACATATCAGATCCCCGATCAATGGAGGAGTACGTTTTTCACCCCCTAAGAGGCGCCCGCGCTGCTTCTGCCATGATGCAAAGTTCCACTGTATGATTGTTTGAGTAGTTTCCTGTATTGGGATTTCTTGTATCTATTGAGTCAATTTGCTATTTTTCTTCTTTATGTACAGATTCATAAACATAAAAAGACTTAATTTATTTTAATATAAAAATTATTAAGATAAAATTTTTATTTTCAATTATAACTATCTCAAATAATACTCATATTTACTATCTATCAAAAACCTCTCATCACATCTCCATGGATGAAGAAAATGAGGGAGTTGTTGGATGATGCATGCAGAGATAGAAGAGAAGTAATGAATGAGGTCCACGCACCATAATGTATATATAGGTGTAATACGTACTATGAGTCTATGACTACTTCAATTTTCTGTCTAACCTATTAGCTGTAAAGTGTACGTCCACAAGACATACACATTGATCATACAACATGCATAAACAAATACGGACTTGTATTTATTACACATTCAATTCATTGAAGCAAATTACATTTTCTTTTTTTACTTTATATTATGTACGAAATGTAGTGATGTGAGCATAGGAATGATATATGTTAGCAAGTTAGCAACAGACAGACACAACCAAACCAAACCTCTAAACGCCATTATTCAGTCTCCACTGCTACAGAGTAGAGAGTGAAGTAACCATGGGCGACGCTATCATCTCCGCTGTTGTGGAACAGGTGATCACCATCATCAATGACCAAGTAGTCCAGGAGTTTAGAGCAGCGTTGGGTGTGGAGAAGGAGATCAAAAACCTCTCATCAAAGCTCAACAAAATCAGGGCGGTGTTGGCTGTTCAATGGTATAATTTGTCAGCAAGTTATACTGTGATTTGATATTACAATGTGGATCACCAATAAATATTATTTTTAGTATATTAAATATTTATTTTTAAGTAATCTACTAAAAAATAGACTTTTAATAAAAGAAACATTGAATATACTAAAAATGAAATTTAGGGGGTGTTTGACAAACGGCTGATAGCTTATAGCTGATAGCTGGTTGGTTTAGCTAGTAGTTGATGGTTGATTGCGTTAACTGATTTGACCAGCTGGTTGTATTAGCTGGTTATAAAAAACTGTTTGGTAAATTAGCTGTTTATTAGTAGCTGATTGAATGTAAAATGACATTTAAGGGTATTATTATTATTATTATTATTTTTTTTTAATAAAATAACAAACACACCACCCATTTAAAAGTAAATCTCATTAATTTTAAAGGATAAAATAGTCAATATACCATTGTTTCCAACCAACTAATACAAAAAGCTACATTCATTAGCTTTTCAATTTTCAGCTTATTGACCCAATAAGCAAAGGCCAATAAGTCATTTACCAAACACTTCAAAATAGCTTATTGGTTGGTAAAAAAACTAAACTTGGTCAAATAAGCTAAAATTTGGCTTATAAGCCAATAACCAAACACCCCCTTATTATATTATTGAAAAAAAAACTGAATTAATATATTGAATTAAAAACAATTATAAAATACGACAAATTATATTCTTATTCTTAAATTTTACTCTCAACTTTTGTTCTCTTTTTCACAAAGTTTTGATGTTTCATTTTTATGGGTACTTACATAATAAAAATAATCTTGGGGTCTAGTGGCACTTGGTTTCCTGATTTACATTCCTACATGAATGGTGGAAGTTGACTTTTTTATATTTCATGAGAAAATAGCTATAAACAGATACTACATTTTGTCATAGTGCTCAAAAAAAAAAAAAAAAAAAACAACAACAACAACAACAAATCATAAATTCATAAATTATCATAAATAAGGAGTATGTAGAACTCATAAAATAATTAGCCTATTTTTCACCAATCAAAATTTATACACCTACGCGAAAACCTTGAACCCATAAAAAATTTCACACCCAATCAAATATCATCGATCATCATAGTCTCAACTACTATACTGAGAAACTAGAGTACAGAGTGACTCATGGCCGACGCTATCATCTCCAGTGTTGTGGATCAGCTGTTCATCATCATCAAGGACCAAGGCCAGGAGCTAAGAGCAGCGTTGGGTGTGGAGAAGGAGATCAAAAACCTCTCATCAAAGCTCAACAAAATCAGGGCGGTGTTGAATGATGCAGAGAGGAGAAGCTTCAAGGAAGAGATCGTGAAGCTGTGGGTGGATGAGATCAAAGACTTTTGCTACGATGTGGAAGATGTTGTGGACGAGTGGAACACCAGAAGTCGCAGACAACAGATAGAGAGGTCTCCTGAGGTTGCAGGAAGCTGTAGCTCTTTCCTGCCTTGTTGTTTCCATTTCAAAAAGATTGTTATGCATCGAGACATCGCCAAGAAAATAAAGGAACTTGATTCCAGACTTTATCGGATTACGAGAGAGAAAGATCAGTTGAAATTTGATGATGCCGCATCTGTAGCGCGCACACATTTCTGGTCAAGAATCGAAGCGAGTGACCACTACTTCGTTTGTGGATGCATCAGAGATTCAAGGTCGGGATATTGATGCCAGTGCTTTAATAAGCAAGTTGGTGGAGGATAATAATAATAATAATGGTCCCCCTCCTGTAGTCATTTCCATAGTGGGTGCGGGAGGGATAGGAAAAACTACCCTTGCTCAACTAGTCTATGGCCATCAACAGATAAAGGCTCATTTTGATGAAAGGGTGTGGGTTTGTGTTTCACACCCTTTCGACCAGATCAAGATTGCAAAAGCCATTGTTGAGTCAACCACTAAAAGCTCCACAGATCTGTCTCAATTGGAAATGTTACTTGAAAAAATCCAAAGCACTTTGTCTCAAAAAAGGTTAGGTTACGTTCTATTAGAATAATGCTACTCCGTATATTATATTTTGCTCCTGCCCTGCAGTATTTTTCTATTATGATCAGTTTTTTTTTTTTTTTGATCATCCAACTATTTGGAATTTACAATTAAACTCAAAAAAACTCTAACTTAATTCAAGAACTCGCAAAAAGGTTACAATTAACATTTTTAGCAGGTTACTATCCGGTTGTTGCTGATTTGGATTGTCACATATAATCATGTTTTGAGAAAATTAAAGATACAAATAAGCCATCTAACTATTTAGAAAACAACAATTAAGCCATACAATTCAAAAAATCTCTAAATTAGGTTAGGTTAGGTTACATTCTATTAGAATGTTACTGGAAGTAATAGGCCATCCATCTGTCTCAATTGCAAATGTTACTGGAAAAAATCCAAAGCACTTTGTCTCAGAAAATGTTAGGTTACATTCTATTAGAATAATGCTATATTAGTTTTCAAAAAAAAAAAAAAAAAGAATAATGCTATATTATATTTTGCGCGCTGCTGTTGCAGTATTTTCTGTTATGATCAGTTCTCTCTTCTTCTTTTTTTTGGCAAGATTTTAGTTGAATTTATTTGTTTGAATTACTTTTTTGTGTTTCTGTTTGTTGACTACTCCTGGTTATTGGAGTTATTTTAGCAGTAGTTTGTCAGAATTTTGTTACTATATTTTATGTATAAATTGATCAATGGTACGGTGGAATGAAATGTATGTTATGTTCCTTTCCAAATATCTGAGTGTTTTTCCTGTAGGTTTCTACTTGTGTTGGATGATGTGTGGACAGAGGAGTATACAAAATGGGAGCCATTTAAGAACTGCTTCAAGGATCTTATTAAGAACTGCCGCGAGGATCTTAGTAAGAAATGCTCTGGGAGTAGAATCTTGGTGACCACAAGGAGTGAGAGAGTTGCAAGAATGATGGGAAGTGTGTATCTGCATCC
>CP025653.1:1087326-1100757 GCA_003576665.1 Ipomoea trifida | reverse complement strand
GTAAATTACATTTACTTTTTTACTTCATATATTACACTTTATCATGTAAGCATAGGAGTGATATATCGTACCAACAGAGACACAAGCAAACCTTATCATCTCTAAAAGTCTCCACTAATGACTCAATAATGGCCGACACTATCATCTCAGTTGCTGTGGATAAGCTATTCATCATCGTCAAGGACCAAGTCCATGATAAGACCGATGGCAATAATGGCAAAGAATTATTGTAGTCTTATTTTTTATTTTGAAATCCGATTCTAAAGTCCGGAAATTATTACTTTTGGTTGGGTTGGTTCAGAGATTTACACACTAAAAATAGAATTAAGATCATAATTAGTGTGCGGTTGATAACTTTTTAAAGCGCAAATATGAAATTATCTCATCATTAAAAATCTCATTCCCTAATTAAAAAAGGGTGTCATTCCATCTTATTGTAATATAATTTTTAAGTTTGGATTCTACTTTTAAATTTTATTTTTTTGTTCATATTCATGCTTTTGATGTCATTATATATATTATGATCAATTGTCTTGATTTTGTTTTTTGTATTTTAAATCCCATTATAGGTCATGCCCTCATACACAACTAAACATCAATATTGGTAATCATTCTAATTACACCCTACTACCAAACATGTATGCAAAATACTTTCACCAAAAACTCATTACCATTACCAAGTATTTTTTTTAGGATTATTAACTCTATTACAAGGTAGTGTCTATTCTATATTTTCTCTATCTATTGCAGTCCAAAGAGTCAACACCACACCACCCGGGTTCGATCCCGTGACCCTTCCTCAAGGAGAATCACAGAGGTACCATTACCAAGTATTTGATTTCCAATTATTCAAGAATCATGTAGAACAAATGTAGAATGTGCATTTGGGATTCTTCAATCACGATTTGCAATAATCAATGATCCCGCATATTTTTGAGATAAACATGTATTGCATGATATAATGATATTTGGCATTTATAATGCATGCAGAATATGATCATTGAGGATGAACATGATAAGCAAGTAGATATACAAATTAAAGGGAAGTACTAGTTCTGAAGTTGATATAGGGATGAACACTCCGTAATACATTGATTGAACATTTGTGGAACGATATAGTAATTTTGATAAATAAATGTAGTAAATGTTTATGCTATATTATTATTATGGAATAAAATAAATTTTAAAAAATAATGTTATATTAGTTGTTTTTAAAAAATTAATGTATTATTATTTACATCACAAATTATCTTTTATATTAACTTTAATTAAATTCAAACTAATAAAAATTTAAATTTTGAGAAACTAAATTATTTTAATGTAGAATAACATTTAGTTTAGAAATTTGGTGTAATGGGTTGGAGATGAATAAAATTTAGTGTGAGGATATGCAAAGAATATTCTTTTTAATGTGACATGCATTTTGGTAGAAATTTTTATGTTTTGGTGTAAAATGGGTTGGAGATGGACTTAGTAGCACTAGTTGTTCTCAAGAACAAAAAGACACTTTAGTCTCTTAATTATAAAAGTGGTGAAAGCACCTCAAAGAATTGTGTTTGGATTTCAAATGATACTGTAAATACATCAATAACAAAAAGAAATTCGTAAATAAAAATATATATTTAGCAGTTGAAGAGTTTACTTATGACAAAAAATTATAATATTTATAGGTGAAAGGGATTTTGCCTTTTTAAAATATATCGTTTGTTCTGTGTAGGTTTAGTTAATCGAAGATGAGATCACCAAATTTTTTTTTAATAAAAAAAAAAAATAAATGATAGTAGGAGTAAAGCTCTATAGATTTTTCAATTTAGCTAAATTAATTCTAATTTACCATAATTTCTATTTAAGAGTCACTAGAGGAGGTAAATTATGAGTCACCAGTAATTTCCTAGTCAATCCATGTTGTTGATTACTTACCTCTGCACATAAGAGATCCATTTTCACACTTTCGCCAACTTGAGGATTAGAATCTCTAAACTAAGGAGCCCAATTTGTCCTTGTTTTAACTTTATTATAAAGTTAATTCCACTTTTTGTCACAAATTTATAAGTGTGAGCTTACTTTTAGTCATGTTTTTTCAAACATTTTCGTTTTGGTCCTAGTATTATTGTAATGTGACCATTTTTTGGTTCCCGTCAATAAAACAGTTTAAATAGGATTAAATACAATGGTATTTTTGTCCATTAAGTTCTCTGTGCTAAGTCTTTTTTTTTATTTGTTTCTAGATTTATGTGTCATTCCACATTTAGTACATTTTTAAAAGACTTAGCTTCTTTGTTGGTCATAACATTATTGTGGCATGACCATTTTTTGTCCTCCGATCCATTAACAAATATGTTTAAATGACATTAAAAATAATATTATTATACACTCAGAATCTTATTTATTTTTCTTTTTTTTTTTACTTGGTAAAAGAACCACCAATAGATTTGTATGAAGTAGACTTAAGGTTTGCCATGAAATTGACTTGTGGTTTTTTCAATTGCGTTTCTTTATATTTTGTAGTAGGCTTATATATTGATAACAATTTTATTACCAAGAAGAAAAAAGGAGAATTTTGATTGTTTAATAATGTCATTTTTTATATCATTTAAACATATTTGTTGATGCAGGACAAAAAAAAAAATGTCATGCCACAATAATGCTCGGACTAACCGGGATGTTTTTGAAAAAAATTTGACTAAAAGTAATTAAAATGACACATACAAATCAAAGTCAAAAAAAAAAATAATAACTTAACACTTATAACTGAATATATAGTCGAAATTGTCCTTGTATTTAACGCGATTTAAATCGTTTTATTGACAGAGGACAAAAATGATCGTGGAAAAATAAAAAAAGAGCTTCCGCCTTCCATCATAAAAAATACTTTGATCGCAGATTCGAGAGAGACAGGTGAGCAAAATCGGTTACATGATCTTCTTCTCCCGAATTCCAATTACGAAAATTTTGACCAAAATACGAATACTTTAAATTGGTGATATTTAGAAATTGATGCGTTTTCATCTATTCTAATACACAAAATAGGTAAAAAAGTCCCTCGATGGTCATACAAATTAATCAGTGAATTGGGACAACTATCATTTCACTACAGTCCGCCAGCAGAGCATGAAATTCGTTCAAGAAGGGCGGTAGGTGAATATCTTCTTTTTGATCCTCCAGAGACTCATACTACTACTAAAGCTACAGATAAAGAAACGAAGACTAATGCTAGCAAAGAGGCTGATACTGTGAATAAAGAAACGAAGCCTAATGCTAGCAAAGAGACTGATACGTACTATTGATAAAGAAACGAAGGACTAAGGGATATTTTAGAAAATAAAAAAATAAAAGTGACTATAAAAATGTAATTAACTATTTATTAATTAAAGCACAAAGAATCAATTTCGAGATCTCTCCACTGAGACTCAAACTCATGACTTCCCATCTGAGGATGACCACTACATGTCAATTGAGCACAAGGTGCTTGGCTATGTAATTAACTGTTTTAGTATATATGTATGTATGTATGTATTATTCCTTAAAGGCATATTAGAAAGCAACTCGTTCATGATAGACAGCACTTTGGAAAAAGAAGAAGCAAGCCAGCAAAGACCACTACTACCACGAACATACAGATCGATAAGATCCCGGCCGGCCCGCTCTATCTTTACTTTTTAATTATGCATTATATGCATGCTTATCAAAAGGAAAGGAAAGGAAAGGAATATAATAATGATATAAGAAAGAATATATGACATGCAGAATTTTACTATTGGATATAATGTTTTTTTTTTTTTTTTAAAAAATTTATACACTTAGCATATAACACTGCACCCATAAAAAATTTCACCCAATCAAATATCATCGATCATCATAGTCTCAATACATACTATACTGAGAAACTAGAGTAGGTGATAGCATGGCCGACGCTATCATCTCCATTGTTGTGGATCAGCTGTCCATCATCATCAAGGACCAAGGACCAGGAGCTAAGAGCAGCGTTGGGTGTGGAGAAGGAGATCAAAAACCTCTCATCAAAGCTCAACAAAATCAGGGCGGTGTTGAATGATGCAGAGAGGAGAAGCTTCAAGGAAGAGATCGTGAAGCTGTGGTTGGAGAGATCCAAAGACTCTGTGCTACGATGTGGAGATGTGTGTGGACGAGTGGAAGCACCAGAAGATCGCAGACAACAGAAGGGAGAGGTCGTCGTCTGAGGTTGCAGGAAGCTGTAGCTCTTTCCTGCCTTGTTGTTTCCATTTCAAAAAGATTGTTATGCATCGAGACATCGCCAAGAAAATAAAGGAACTTGATTCCAGACTTGATCGGATTACGAGAGAGAAAGATCAGTTAAATTGTTCGCATCTGTAGCGCACACACATCCTGGTCAAGAATTGAAGCGAGTGACCAGCACTCCGTTTTGTGGATGCATACAGAGATTCAAGGTCGGATATCGATGCCAGTGCGTTTAATAAGCAAGTTGGTGGAGGATAATAATAATAATGGTCCCCCTGTGTCATTTCCATAGTGGGCGCGGGAGGGATAGGATACTTCAACTACAGCCATCGTAAGCCTAAGGTTGTGTTCAACCTTGAAGTCAGTGCAAACATTGTGAGCACATAGCAAACTTCCAATTGAAAGTTATGAAAAATCAGCTAAAAAATAGGTACGTTCTATTGATATGCACTCGTAAAATTGCCCGCGAGTTTTTTATGATCAGTTTTGTTTCAAATGATTAACTAACACTTAATTAGACTCAAGTACATTACATTACAGGTTATATCCGTTTCTTTTGGATGCCATGTAATCATTTTAGATTAATGCAAATAGCATAACATTAGAACATTGCCATATCAATTCAAAATCTCTATAGTAGAGTACATTCTATTATGTTACTGCGAAGTAAAGGCATCTGCCAATGCTGTTACTGGAAAAAATCCAAAGCACTTTGTCTCAGAAAATGGTTAGGTTACATTCTATTAGAATAATGCTATATTAAAAAAAAAGATATAATGCTATATTATATTTTCCCTCTGTTGCAGTATTTTCTGTTATGATCAGTTTCTCTTCTTCTTTTTTTTGGCAAGATTTTAGTTGAATTTATTTGTTTGAATTACTCTTTTTTGTGTTTCTGTTTGTTGACTACTCCTGGTTATTGGAGTTATTTTAGCAGTAGTTTGTCAGAATTTTGTTACTATATTTATGTATAAATTGATCAATGGTACGGTGGAATGAAATGTTATGTTCCTTTCCAAATATCTGAGTGTTTTTCCCTATAGGTTTCTACTTGTGTTGGATGATGTGTGGACAGAGGAGTATGCAAAATGGGAGCCATTTAAGAACTGCTTCAAGGATCTTATTAAGAACTGCCGCGAGGATCTTAGTAAGAAATGCTCTGGGAGTAGAATCTTGGTGACCACAAGGAGTGAGAGAGTTGCAAGAATGATGGGAAGTGTGTATCTGCATCCGGTAGGCTCATATCCGATTCTGATGCTTGGTTGTTGCTTAGCAGGATGGCATTTGACAGTAGAGAGGAGGCTTATTCTAAGAAACTGAAAGATATTGGTCAGAAAATTGCTCAAAGGTGCAGAGGATTGCCACTTGCTGTTAAGGTCATGGGAAGCCTGCTACGTTGCAAAGATACTGAAGAGGAATGGCAATATGTTTTATCTAACCTGGATGATAAATTCTGGAAGACGGAGAAAGTGGAAACAGAGCTCTTTCATCATTTGTATCTAAGCTATGATGATTTAACCCCACAGATGAAACGATGTTTCTCGTATTATGCTGTCTTTCCCAAGGATTATGAAATAAAGGTAGATGAGCTCATCAGAATTTGGATGGCACAAGGTTATCTCACAACAACAAATGGCAGTGATCATAATAAGATGGAACAAAAAGGCCGGGAGGTTTTTGGGAATTTAGCAATGCGTTCTTTGTTCCAAGATATTGAGGAAGTTGACATGGATTCCAACATCATTATATTTTGCAAAATGCATGACATAGTGCACGATTTTGCTGAGTTTCTTACCAAAAATGAGTGTTGCAGTGTTGATTTAAAGGAGAATAAGGTGAAGATTGAAAATCTACGCCATTTATCATGGCAGAAAACGGGAAAGCCTATGGATATTGCTTCCATTTGTGACCTTGGAAAACTTCGCAGCTTTTTCGCTGAACACCTTTCTACAAAACAACTTCCTCCAAATATGTTCAATCATCTAAAATCTGTGAGAGTATTGGGATTGCATAATTGTATGCTTTCGAAACTCCCAAAGGGATAGGAAATTTGATTCATCTAAGGTAAAGTGTAATATATGAAGTAAAAAAGTAAATGTATTTACTCTAATGAATTCAAAGTGTAATATACACTATTTGGATGTGTTTAGTTCACATAAGAGAAACATAATCGGAATGAGAATCAAATACTTGGTAATGTAATAAATTTTAGTAAAAATATTTTGGATGTTCAGTAGTAACGTGAAATTGGAATGATTATGATGTTTTATTATGTATGATCCTATAATGATAATAAAGGTTTTAAAAATAAAAATATATATAATAAATTAAGACAATTAATTCTAATATAATAACATCCAAAGTACCAATATGAACATAAAAGATCAAATAAAAATCTAAAAGCATTAATCTAAACTTAAAAAATCATATATTATCAATAAAATGGAATTATATTCGCTTTTAATTAGTTTAATTAAAGGGATAGTAATCAAATCCATAGTTTTGTTTTAAAAAGTTGTCAATCAAAAACAATTATGATTTTGATTCGTAATCCTTAGGTGTAAACCCATGAACTAAACACACCTTAATTTTATTGGTTCACTAATTAGGTAGGGAAAAGCATCTTAAAAAAAGAGGGGGGGGGGGGGGGGGGGGTAGGGAAAAGCATGTGTATATATATTTGACCACCTTTTAAAGAAGAAAATAATATTACATGATAATTATTCCCAATAGAGTATATTTGAAAATCTGAAAAACAACTTGAGTACTCATTTTTGGAAATTTTAATTTATTGTTTAGCTATCTAAGGAAAATTAAATCAAGGAATATAATCACATAAAAAATTATTAAAACTGATGTAAATTAAAGCATATCCTCGTGCATATGAATCATTGTATAACAATATAGGTCACTCGATTTTTATAATTCATCCTTCAATCCACAATATATACATTATATACAAAGTTTCAGTATAACTACAAGTTTATAAATGATGAAAAATATATATATTATTTATATATAATTCTTCTAGAAATGTCGACATTTACTTATTATAACACTTTCTTTTGACATTATTATATCATATTCATGTCTCATTAAAAATCTCACAGAAAAAACGTAGTTTAGGAGAAGAGTACTTACATGATGTATGTCTATTCATGTATGTGTTACACTAGCTGTGTCTCGTTAAAAAAAAAAAAAAAAAAAAAAAGAAGAAGAAACTGGAATTAAACAAATTATATCAAACTCAATCAAAGGAAAAGTGGTATAATTGTTGCTCTTCAAAACCTAATATATATGGTTGATTCAAGTAAATGTGGCCATTTCCCCCTAGCAGTAACAATTTTCAAAGCCTACACACTCTAATATAATAAAAACATTTTTCCCCCCCCCCCCCCCCCCCTCTTTTTTTAAGATGCTTTTCCCTACCTAATTAGTGAACAATAAAATTAAGGTGTGTTTAGTTCATGGGTTTACACCTAAAATACAGAATCAAGATCATAATTGTTTGAGTTGACTAACTTTTTAAAGCCAAAATATGAATTTGATATATCCCTTATCAATTAAAATTCTAATTAAAAAGCGATTATTCCATTTTATTGTAATATAATTTTTAAGTTTAGATTAATGCTTTTAGATTTTTATTTTGATCTTTTATGTTCATATTGGTACTTTGGATGTTATTATATTAGAATTAATTGTCTTATTATATTTTTTTGTATTTTAAATCCTTACATTATAGGCAGCTCATACATCAATAAAACATCAATTAATCATTCCTAATTTACACCTACTACTAACATGATGCAGAATATCTTTACTAAAATCATTACCATTACCAAGTATTTGATTCTCATTCCGATTATGATTCTCTTATGTGAACTAAACACATCCAAATAGTGTATATTACACTTTGAATTCATTAGAGTAAATTACATTTACTTTTTTACTTCATATATTACACTTTATCATGTAAGCATAGGAGTGATATATCGTACCAACAGAGACACAAGCAAACCTTATCATCTCTAAAAGTCTCCACTAATGACTCAATAATGGCCGACACTATCATCTCAGTTGCTGTGGATAAGCTATTCATCATCGTCAAGGACCAAGTCCATGATAAGACCGATGGCAATAATGGCAAAGAATTATTGTAGTCTTATTTTTTATTTTGAAATCCGATTCTAAAGTCCGGAAATTATTACTTTTGGTTGGGCTTGGTTCAGAGATTTACACACTAAAAATAAGAATTAAGATCATAATTAGTGTGCGGTTGATAACTTTTTAAAGTGCAAATATGAATTTGATTATCCCATCAATTAAAAATCTCATTCCCTAATTAAAAAAGGGTGTCATTCCATCTTATTGGTAATATAATTTTTAAGTTTGGATTATACTTTTAAATTTTATTTTTTTGTTCATATTCATGCTTTTGATGTCATTATATTATGATCAATTGTCTTGATTTTTGTTTTTGTATTTTAAATCCCATTATAGGGACAAGCCCTCATACACAACTAAACATCAATATTGGTAATCATTCTAATTACACCCTACTACCAAACATGTATGCAGAATACTTTCACCAAAAACTCATTACCATTACCAAGTATTTTTTTTAGGATTATTAACTCTATTACAAGGTAGTGTCTATTCTATATTTTATCTATCTATTGCAGTCCAAATAGTCTATTCTATATTTTCTCTATCTATTGCAGTCCAAATAGTCAATACCACACCACCCGGGTTCGATCCCGTGACCTTCCCTCAAGGAAAATCACAGAGGTACCATTACCAAGTATTTGATTTCCAATTATTCAAGAATCATGTAGAACAAATGTAGAATGTGCATTTGGGATTCTTCAATCACGATTTGCAATAATCAATGATCTCGCATATTTTTGAGATAAACATGTATTGCATGATATAATGGCACTGTGCATTATAATGCATGCAGAATATGATCATTGAGGATGAACATGATAAGCAAGTAGATATACAAAATTAAAAGGGAAGTACTAGTTCCTGAAGTTGATATAGGGATGAACACTCCGTAATACATTGATTGAACATTTGTGGGAACGATATAGTAATTTTGATAAATAAATGTAATAAATGTTTTATGCTATATTATTATTATGGAATAAAATAAATTTTAAAAAATAATGTTATATTAGTTGTTTTTAAAAAATTAATGTATTATTATTTACATCACAAATTATCTTTTATATTAACTTTAATTAAATTCAAACTAATAAAAATTTAAATTTTGAGAAACTAAATTATTTTAATGTAGAATAACATTTAGTTTAGAAATTTGGTGTAATGGGTTGGAGATGAATAAAATTTAGTGTGAGGATATGCAAAGAATATTCTTTTTAATGTGACATGCATTTTGGTAGAAATTTTTTATGTTTTGGTATAAAATGGGTTGGAGATGGACTTAGTAGCACTAGTTGTTCTCAAGAACAAAAAGACACTTTAGTCTCTCAATTATAAAAGTGGTGAAAGCACTTCAAAGAATTGTGTTTGGATTTCAAATGATACTGTAAATACATCAATAACAAAAAGAAATTCGTAAATAAAATATAATATTTAGCAGTTGAAGAGTTTACTTATGACAAAAATTATAATATTTATAGGTGAAAGGGATTTTGCCTTTTTAAATATATCATATCGTTTGTTCTATGTAGGTTTAGGATTAGTTAATCGAAGATGAGATCACCAAAATTTTTTTTAATAAAAAATAAAAAATAAATGATAGTAGGAGTAAAGCTCTATAGATTTTTCAATTTAGCTAAATTAATTCTAATTTACCATAATTTCTATTTAAGAGTCACTAGAGAAGGTAAATTACGAGTCGCCAAGTAGTTTCCTAGTCAATTCATGTTGTTGATTACTTACCTCTGCACATAAGAGATCCATTTTCACACTTTCGCCAACTTGAGGATTAGAATCTCTAAACTAAGGAGCCCAATTGTCCTTGTTTTAACTTTTAATATAACGTTAATTCCACTTTTTGTCACAAATTTATAAGTGTCAGCTTACTTTTAGTCATGTTTTTTCAAAACATTTTCGTTTGGTCCTAGTATTATTGTAGTGTGACCATTTTTGGTTCCCCATCAATAAAACAGTTTAAATGGGATTTTTTTTTTAATCATAAAGGAGGGGGGGACCCCTGGAGAGTGACGGTTAATCAGTCTCCACCACTCTTCTCACACAAGAAACATGTGTCCGATCTTCAAAGAACGCATCCTCGCTCATCATCGGACAGTCAGCGAACGTCACTACTTCCTCCCGATACATAGTTCCTCCAGCCGCAAGCCGATCGGCCACCTTATTCTGCTCCCGGTATATTGCCTTGAACGAAATCCTCCACTCCTTTTCGCTCCAAACTCTAATCCTATTGATATAGTCTCTTACCGGTCCATGACTCGTCGAGCCCTCCCGAATCCATTGAATCACATTCATTGCGTCTGACTGAACCTCCATGTCGCGAACACCTCTCTGCCACGCCCACCTAAGGCCTTCCTCAATGGCTTCCGCTTCCACCCAAGCAGGATCTTTATAGGTGGTACCTCTTAGAAAACCCGCAATCCACTCGCCTTCACTGTTACGCATAACACCGCCAATGCCTGCTCTGTTGCTGCTTGATTTCACGCTTCCGTCGATGTTAAGCGTGAACTGGTGTTCAGCAGAAGCCTCCCACCTTAATCGAGCAATCCTGACTCTTCCCGCTCTTCTTGCATTGCTGTTGTGACGAGCGAAGGCCCGATTGGTTTCCTCTTCAGCTTCTCTGATCCGGTTGATCCTGTATTGGATGTCTAGCTCGCGTTCGTTGAACACTCTGTCACACCTCCATCTCCACAGCCACCATACAATGGTGGTAAACCGTATGGACCAGTCTTCATCCTCCATCTCATCTTTCCCATGGATGATGTTATAAGTGATCCATTGGCGAACGTTGATCTGTCTCCACCTGCTTCGCTGTTGTGTAGATGTAAACGCCTTCCACACCTGCTTGGCTGCTGAGCAATGTCGTAGGATGTGATCAGTGGATTCCTGTAATCCGGGACAGCAGTCGCAGCTATCGTCCACAGCAAGGCCACGTCTTTTTCGTTCTACGTTGCTCATAATCCGATCATGAGCGGCGGTCCATAAGAAAGTCTTTAGCTTGCTAGGCACCTTTAGTTTCCAAATTTTCTTCCATACGCCATCCTGCATGTCATACAAGAAATGGTGGCTCAACGCGTGAGCAGACTTTATAGAGAACTTACCTGACGCTTCCCGGCTCCAGTACCGCTCATCGTCGTCATCCCCCTCTTGTAACGTAATCTTCTGGAGGAGTGTTCTAACTTGTGCAGGAAGTTGCTCCAAAGACTCCCACTTCCAACCTCTATGTTGGTCCCAGTAATCGCTCACCCGCCCTTGCCCAACACCAATTGATGCATGATCAGGGATTGAGATGGTTAGGGGCTCTTCTAGAATCCACGCGTCACTCCAGAACTGTGTGCTTCTTCCGTTCCTAACGTGGTGACGGACTCCTTTCTGAATAATAGGTAGTGCCGCAACAATACCTCTCCAAGCATTCGAGCAGTTTGATTTCGCACGTATCACGTCAATACCCGTTCTTCCCTGACCATACTTATTCTTGGAGACTTTAACCCATAGACTATCCTTGTTGGTAACGATATGCCATCCCAGCTTTGCCATAAACGCCATGTTCATATCCTTCGCCGCTCTTATTCCCAAACCTCCAACATTCTTTGGTTTAGTAACCGTACCCCAGCTAACCAGGTGGCACTTCCTGGTTTCCCGGGTACCTCCCCATATAAACCTGCGTATTCTCCGGTCAATCTCCTCACATACTCCCGCTGGCATTAAAATCGTCTGCATTCCATAGTACGGGATTGTTTGGAGCACTGATTGAGCTAAAACTTGTCTCCCCGCTAGCGTTAAGAATTTTGTCTTCCAACCATTTAATCTGTCATCCATCCTATCTAACATCGGACCAAACAGATTGTTTGTTTCTGGATTTATGTGTCATTCCACATTTAGTACATTTTTAAAAGACTTCTTTGTTGATCCTAACATTATTGTGGCATGACCATTTTTTGTCCTCCGATCTATTAACAAATATGTTTAAATGACATTAAAAATAATATTATTATACATTCAAAATCTTCTTCTTCTTTTTTTCTACTTGGTAAAAGAACCTGAACCAAGTCTTGTAGATTTTTATGAAGTAGACTTAAGGTTTGCCATGAAATTGACTTGTGGTTTTTTCAATTGCGTTTCTTTAGATTTTGTAGTAGGCTTATATATTGATAACGGTTTTATTACCAAGAAGAAAAAAGGAGAATTTTGATTGTTTAATAATGTCATTTTTTATATCATTTAAACATATTTGTTGATGCAGGACAAAAAAAAAAGTCATGCCACAGTAATGCTCGGACTAACCGGGATGTTTTGAAAAAAAATTGACTAAAAGTAATTAAAATGACACATACAAATCTAAAGTCAAAAGAAATAATAACTTAACACTTATAATTGAATATATAGTCGAAATTGTCCTTGTATTTAACCCGATTTAAATCGTTTTGTTGACAGAGGACAAAAATGATCGTACATGTCCCAATAATACTAGGACTAAGGATATTTTAGAAAAAAAAAAAAGTGAACTATAAAAAATGTAATTAACTGTTTTAGTATGTATGTATGTATTATTCCTTAAAGGCATATTAGAAAGCAACTCGTTCATGATAGACAGCACTTTGGAAAAAGAAGAAGCAAGCCAGCAAAGACCACTACTACCACGAACATACAGATCGATAAGATCCCGGCCGGCCCCGCTCTATCTTTACTTTTTAATTATGCATTATATGTATGCTTATCAAAAGGAAAGGAAAGGAAAGGAATATAATAATGATACAAGAAAGAATATATGACATGCAGAATTTTACTATTGGATATAATGTTTTTTTTTTTTTTTTTTAAATGATCAATTAAATATATATTCACTGCACCCATCCAAATTTGCACACCCAATCAAATATCATCGATCATCACTTCATCAGAGTCTCAACTAGAGTACGTGAAGCATGGCCGACGCTATCATCTCCATTGTTGTGGATCAGCTGTCCATCATCATCAAGGACCAAATCCAGGATGTAAGAGCAGCGTTGGGTGTGGAGAAGGAGATCAAAAACC